>OZ012735.1:211187343-211457343 GCA_963859935.3 Lathyrus sativus
TCACCTTAATATTCTTATATTATTATTATTATTATTATTATTATTCCAATATTAATATTACCAATTATTTTATAACTAAAATAATAACAACATTATCTCATAATAATTAAATTATTAATATTACTTATTAATCATTCTCACCCGCCACCAATTCTACAAAATTAGCCACACACTCCTTACCCTCAAGGTCATTAAAATTAAGGTCACAACCCCCTATCGCAGGGTACCCTAAACACAACAAAGCACACATAACCACATTTATACACACAACTTCATGAAATTAAATTACAAAAAATAATTTGAAGTAAACGGTGGCGTTACAACCTCTCACCAGACACTTCCAAAGTTGCCAAGAAAAAGAAGAAGGAGAAGACTTCCGACGCCACTTCTCATCCGAAATCCAACATTATCAAGATCAAACCCAAGAAGCCTATTACTTAAAAGGTAATTTATGTTGACCTTGACCCTGCTGCCAAGGGTACTTCTGAACAACTTGAGAGTGATAACTTCAGCCCTGGTGCGGAAGGTCTTAAGGTAATAAAATCTCACCTCATTTTCCTTAGCCTTTTTTATTTTTGACTCATCATAACTCGATTCCTTTTTGCGTTGTGGCGCAGATGGCACTAAACAGTCTAACATTAAATACGCTATCCCTGGGAGCACCATCACTCCTTTGAACCATCCCTTATCCAACAAGGATTCGAACAAGGGGTTTATGGGCAAAGTAAATAAACCTGCTGAAGAACAACAAGAGGTCTCGCCCCAAAGGATACAACCTAACACTCTCAAACCACTGACGCTGATTATGAAGATGAAGATAAAGAGCATCACACCATAGAAGTCCAGGAAACCACACACGTCCAAAACACATAGGAGATGGTGTAGGACAAAATAGATGACTCTTTGCTAAAAATCTTCAATCAAGGCGAAAATGCCCCAGACGAAAATGAAGACCAAGACCAAGATCGTCCCATGTTTGAATACGCGAACAACCCTCATGATAAAGAGGAATATGATGATGCAAACCTAGGTGACATGCTCAAAACCAACCAATCCTCTGATACTGCCAAAAAATTTAAAGCCCCTTTGACTGGTACAAGTTCTGCTTTATCCCCGAAAGAAATAGAAATCTTAAAAAAGAATAAGCCAGCCGAATACTTGAAGTGATCATGAGCGCAAGAAGTAGCTCGACTGACAGATGCTCTAGTGCCTCGACCATTTCTTATGGTCAATCTACTAATGAGCATGCTGATGAACTACTAAAAAAGATCAAGGAGAAAGCTTTCAATATTGATTTGCTCAAAGTCCTAAAATACAATCCTTCTAACTGCTTTGAGATCAAGAACCTCTTAAAATAAATTGACATCTTAGCCACTCCTCCAGAAATTGCAGATATCATCATATAGCTCGGGCCACTTATTGATCATGTCACTACAGACCTCAGTCATAGAAGAGAAGTTCCAAACAAGATCCAAAATAAAATGGATGCCCTAACGGCTAAATGGGACACTGCTACCAGATCCACCAATGAAGTTGCAGCATTGGAAAAAATCTTTGAACAAAAGTCAAGAAGAATTCGAGACTTATGCTAGCAACATCACTGCTTGGGAAAAACAAATCGAAGATCTGCAAGCTAAGATTCAAAAGGCCATAGAGTGCCAAAAAGAGATTCAAAAGCTTGACCGCTACGAGCTCGACAATGAAATTTAGGTAGGGGTGGATTATGTTGAACAGATTAAAGCTTTGGGAACAGAAATTGATACTCTTAACTCCAACAAGTCTGTGATTGACCGCTGCCTGTTGCTTTCGAAGACGAAGAATGAACGCATGAAGGATGCTCCCCCTTTTTAGTTATATTGCTTGCTCATGTTGTAACTATTTAAATTTTGTTTTTCGACTTTGGAATTTGTGATGCAATAACTTCATCCATTTTGGCACTTTTAATCTAGTTACCATTTTGGCTTACAATCTTGCATGCGGATTATTCTGTTAATATCTTAACCTTCTGAAGTGCAGGCCTATATTTTTTTCAAATATTTTTCGTTTACTCTTAGGAGTCTTCGATCCTCAGCTAACTCTTTGATTTCATATGCATTGTTAGATAAAACTTGAACAGTTTAGAATGGACCTTCCCATTTTGGGGGCCATTTACCCAATGTCCTATTTCTTTTATCCATAGGTAGAATTACTTTCTACACTAAGTCTCCATTCAAAAATGATTTGACTTTGACCTTTTTATTATATGCTTTTTCTACCCTATATTTCTTCCTTTTTAATAATTCTAAGGCATTCAACATTTCTTAGTCCAAATTGACTAGCTTATCCAACATTATATTCCAGTAGGATTCAGATGGGATTTTATTCTGTCACTGAATTCTAGTTGATTAGAGATTAATTTTGACTGGTAACACTGCATCGTGCCCATAAGTCAATCGAAAAAGGTAGAATTTATAGCCTTTTTAGGGGAGGTTCGGCATGCCCACAAGATTTGGTCTAATTCTTGTGCCAATTTCTTAGTTTTCCCCCCACATGTTTTTTTATTAATCCAATTACCACTTTATTCGCTGCTTCGACTTGACCATTTGCCTAGGCATAATAAGGCGTAGATGTTAACCGTTTGAACCCTACTTCTTTAATAAAGTTCCAGATCTTTCGAACAGTAAATACTGACCCATGATCAATTGTGATGGTCTCAAACCTATAAATTACGCATATTTAGATAAACTCGATTACAACTTCTTGATCAACATTTATCAAAGGTATGACCTCGATCCATTTAGTAAAGTAATTAATACCCACCAGGATGTATCTATGACCTTTATAAGATGATATTCGAACTTCACTAACCAAATCCAACACCCAACCCCTGAAGGTCCAAGGTTTCACAATAGAGTGCAATTTTCTTGCAGGGAGGTGTTGTATACCTGCATGTATCTGGCACTTTTGGCACCATTTAGCGAAGTCGATGCAATCTTTTAGCATAATAGGCCAATACTTCCCTTGTCGAAACAAAAGCCACTTCATTTTATGCCCTACTTGGTAGGCCCTATATGCCCTACTATGGAAATTCGACAGAGCTAAGTAGGCCTCAGCCTCACTAAGGCATTTGAGAAAAAATCCCTCAAGCGTCTTTTTAAACAATTCATTTTCTATAAGGGTATAAATCAAAGAACGATACCTGACTTTCCACTTTGTAGATGTTGCTGGATTCTCTAAGTAATCTACTATTGGCTTTCTCCAATCCGCATCTGTCAGGTTGTCGATAGCCAATATCTCGAAGTTCTCTTCATCTGTGTAGCCCAACTTTGTTGTTTCTAAATCTGTCGAAGACAATCTGGTTTCCATCACTTTCCCTCGAACTTCGATCACATCTTCCAATTTTTCTTTCGTAATTTTGGACCCATAAGCAATTTGAGCAAAGTCATTGGCCTCATGGATCTTAAATCCAGGAATGTGTCTAATATTCACCATTTCAAATTTTCATAATAATTGATTTGCTATTACAAAGTACATTATTAGATTTTCTTTGACACATATGTATTCTTTCGTCATCTGTTTTACAATAAATTTAGACTCACCAATTATTTTGACTCTAGTTACCCCTAACTCTAATAGAATTTCAAGGCCGGCTATCAAAGCCTCGTATTCAACCTCATTGTTCGAGCAAGGACCTTCGATCCTATACTTGAATTTTGTTGGAATTTTATTATGAGAGATAATCAGTATTCCAATACCCGTTCCATCTTTGTGACGAGAACCATCAAAATATAATTTCCAGACTCAAGCTCTAGATAGTTTTGGGAATTTTTGACTATGGAGTGGTCGACTATAAAGTCTATGACCACTTATCCCTTCATGGCTTTTAAAAGCACATAAGTTAGGGATTATTCTGTTAAGGCAAGTGCCAATTTTCCAATTCGACTGTGCATAATTGGCTTAGAAAGCATATGCTTAATTATATCAAAATGAGATGAAACATACACATCAACCAACTTTATATAATGTCTTAACTTTTTACAAGAAAAATACAGTTACATACACAATTTTTTAATCATACTATATCTAGTTTCTGCATCATGGAGGACTCGACTAAGATAAGAAAAAAATGGCTATTTTGATGCCATTTTCATCTTCTTGAGCAAGCATGCTCCCTATAGTTACATTAGACACAAAAATGTATAAACTCATACTTTTACTTCTACAATGAGGTGACTTAATTGGAGGATGAACAAGATACTCTTTGATTTTGTCGAAAGCTTCCTACTGCATTTCCCCCCATTCGAAACCCTCCTTCTTTAGTCAAATTAGAGGAGAAAAGGCCTGAGTCTTGCCACTTAAGTTTGAGATGAACCTCCATAGGAAGTTAATCTTTCCCAGTAAAGACTGTAGCTCGTTCTTTGTTGATGGTGATTTCGCCTCCATAATTGCCTTTGTCTTATTCTGATTGATTTTGATCCCCTTCTTGTGGACCACAAAGCCTAGAAAATCCACGACCTGCACACAGAACACACATTTGAGAGGATTCATCTTCAGACCATGCTTCCTCATCCTTTCGAATGACTATCGAAGGTGATCTACGTGATTTTTTCCTGACACAGACTTGACAATTATATCTTCAATATAAGTTTGGATAAATGTTTCTATAGAAACATGAAAAATTAAATTCATTGCTCTTTGGTAGGTTGCCCCAACATTTTTGAAACCAAAAGGCATCACCACCCATTTGTAGGTTCCTAAGGCTCTAGAACACCGAAATTCTGTTTTCGACACATCTTCCTCAGCAATGAATATTTGATTGTATCTAGAATACTCGTCGAGCATACTAAGATACTCATAGCCTACGACGGAGTCGACAAGCATCTCTGCCACAGGCATTGGATATTCATCCTTTGGGGCCGCAGCATTTAGATCTCTGAAGTCAATGCAGACCCTCAAAGTCCCATTATTTTAAATGACGGGAACTATATCAGCAATCCAATCAACATACCTTGTTGTGCGGATGAACTTACACTTGAGGAGCCTTTCGACTTCTTGCTTGATCTTCGAAAATCATTTTGGCGCAAATTGCCTTGGAGTCTGTTTAATTGGCTTCCTTCTAGGCTTGATGGGAAACTTATGTTCTAATAATTCTCTACTCAATCCAGGCATCTCATCATAATCCCAAACAAAGCAGTCTCTGTACTCCTTCAGAAGTTGGATCACTTCAATTTTGAGTTTTGGGCCAAGGTTGGCGCTTATATATGTTGGTCTTTTGATGGTTCCTTCCCTAAATTAATTTCCTCTAGGGGATCCTGCGTTATCATTTTTATGTTGGGTGGCAGCGGGTCCCTTTTGAATCCCAAAGGATCATCATCATAGATGGCATCGAGCCTCTGGCTTGGCACCCGGTCTTAAATCTTATCAGGTGGCTCTAGTTTGAAATCTATCCCAGGTCCTTTGAGGTGCAATCAGTTTCGTTAGCTTTGACAACCATATACTTCTCTTCGGCCTCTAAGGCCGCCTTTAGTCTGTTTTCAGCTACATAAGCTAAAATCTTTTCCAATATCTTAGACTCAAACATAGTCACCGTCTTCGTCTCCCCAACCAGTTGGCTAGAGGCCTGACATCCCTTCGAATTCAAGGTATTCTCTATCCCATTGAAAACCATAGGTTAGATGTAGATAAAGGGAGTAAAATGATGTATCAGTAAGAGCAAATGCAAAACCAGCAAGGAACAATGTTCGCCTGATTTTTTTCGAAATGACGCCTATCCACATGATTAACCTCAGCGAAAAAATAGCTCTGATCCATTTCAATGTTTTCCATTATACCATTATTCCTCCATATAGATATCGGTGGAGCGAAGAGTGTACTGCCCCCAATGTCGTGTATCCATTCACGACCTAAAAGCAAGTTGTAATTAGCCTTCGATGCAATAACTATAAACATGGTTAGCCTAGTGATAGTACCAACTATTAAGCCCAATTGGATTAGTCCCAAGGTGTGGCTAATTTTTCCTTCATAATTCGACAATACCATGTTATGAGGTTTGAGATCTGTGTCAAATTTTCCAATTTTCTTTAACATAAAGTGTGGCATCAGGTTTACTGCCGCACCACCATCTACCAGAATCTTATTGATTCCTACATTCTCCACCTTTCCCCTAATGAAAAGGGGTTTCAGATGATTCTTCATTGCTTCATTAGGTCTTTCAAAGAAATAATTATGTTCCTCGACACAATCATTGTTCATTATATAGTAACACACTGACCTATGTCTGGCCATTTCTGCCTTAATAGCTTCCTCGAACTCTTTGACCTTCGTGACTTTGTCATACTCCACAAGGAGCACTGAAACCATATTACAGTTGATATCTAAAGAGGGCTCCGACCCTGTGTCGAAGTTATCTATTATCAAATCATCATCCACCATTGGTTGTTCCGATTTTTCTTCAGACTCTTCCTTTTAAGTAAACTGGCCTTTTCCCTTCGCCTCTATCCTTCTTTGGAGAATAGTTGGTGCTAGACTCCTCCATCACTTTCTCGCTGGCCTCTCTTTCCGCTTTCCTCCTCTTTTGTTGCCTTCACCACTGAGATCTTGACATGTGATTCTTACCCTTGTAATTCTAAGATCCATAAGTTTGTTGTCTTGACACTTGGAACTCCCTTCAATAGGATATTAAGGAACCTTAAACCACTTCAAAACTCTGCCATTTCTCTTGGCCTCGCTCTCTCTTCTCAGCAGGCTTCACACATCTTCTTTTGAGAGCATCAATAGTTGGCTTGAAAGTAGCTGGTCTGTTTTCCTGGAGGAAAACATGGTTACCTTAACACCAGTAACATGATTGACTCTTAGGAACACATGGTCACCTTCCCTAAATTTCAAATCTTTCCTCCTCTTATTATGGTATTTTTCCCCCTACTTTGTTATGCTTTCATTTTATCTTGGATCAACTTCACCTTCTCAGTAATTTGATGGACAATTTCTGGTCCAAGTATAACACTCTCACCAGATTCATACCAAGACAGAGGTGTCCTACACCTTCAACCGTATAATGCTTCAAACGGTGTCATTCCAATGCTAGAATGAAAACTATTATTATAAGTAAACTTGATCAATGACATATGACTATTTCAAGCAAGGTTGTCAAACTCGCGAGTCTACCAAGACTCATAAATGGTCTGTAGACTCGACTCGCAAACTCATACGAGTCTATGGAAAATTAAAAATGAATTTCAAAAACCTATAAGTGACACATATATGAAACACTCATATGTTTTTATACTTATAAATGTCTCGTTTATGACATGAATATATAATAGAACACCAATTGTCATGAAAATTTAAATTTCATACTATATAACAAATTTCTTAACAAATAAAAGTCAATAATAAAATAAACAAAAATGCAAAGTATACAGTTACAGACTTAAATTACTAAGTTCTTCTTAATTGGCTACTAAAGCAAAAAAACATCTTAAAATAGATATGCTAATAGCTTCAAACATCCAAAGCTCTAGTGAAATTATCACCACTAATATAATCACCATCATCTTTATTGGTATCTTGAGTATCATCTTCAAACTCTACCTCAGATGAAACATCTTATTCATCATTAATCAATGTTGGATTGCTTGAAGTTCCACTTCTACCTAATTTAACATTGCCGCCACCACCACTTTGCACAATATTAGTTACAACAACATCAGCTTCCACAATATTATTAATAATAACATCATCTTACTCCACACTAAATTCAGTTTGCATATTTTCTTCATTATGGTCTTCAATTATTCATTCATCACCTGAATGGATATCTTCAAATGAAAGAACAACACTATTTTATTTTCCTTTTCCACTTTTCAACTTTAAATTGTACATGATATAAACCAAATTATTCACCTTTTTTATGCAACCTATTTCTTCTCTTTGTATGAACCTAAAAATTAAATGATAATTCAACTCAATGTTTCTAAAAAAATAAAATCAAGTCTATAAACAAATAAATAATAATTCATTACCATTTCAAAGGAACTCCAATTATATTCACAACTATAAGAGCTACAAGTTAAGCTTAGAACACGAATTGCAAACCTCTTTAATTATAGAGTCATATCTCCATATAAATTTCACCCTTCAGCAGTTAACATATCCTTCCTAAACTATTTTCTGCCATAAATCGTAAATTTCCTAAACTATTTTGTCACATGAAAATTAATACATGCGCATTGGAATCATTGGATCTGATTGGACAATAGTGCATCACCTTTAATCAAGATATTGTACACGAGAAGCATCCAAGTGAAATATATAAGAAAATACTTACACACAAAGGATTGATTTACAACAACAGACATGAACAAAGCAAGAGATAAAATAACCTCACATTGTTGATGGAGAGAGAGAGAGAGGCTTTTTAATTCTCGTACAAGCATAAAAAATGGTTTTTAATAAAAAATATAAAATAAAATATTTTGGAGAATTTAGGACTTTTTTAGTTTAAAAAAAATATTTAAAAAAAAAATATAGACTCGTAAAATCGTTATAGACTCGCGAGTCTATACGAGTTTATGCGAGTCTACCCGAGTCTACTGTAGTCTATCAAAAAATGATTCTATATCTGAGTCTACTTATTTATGTTTCCTAGACTCGTAAACTCGTCCGAGTTTACGAGTCTACCCACGAGTTTGACAACCATGATTTCAAGTATCTCCTTGTTCGAGTACACAAGCCCTTAACAAATCCTCAAATGACTGAATAAAACCGATGGGATAAACTTGAAAACCCTTTGACAAACCTGTGATAATAACCTACCAACCCCGAGAAATTTCTAATCTCTGTAATCGATTTAGGAGCCTCTCATTGTAGCACTGCATCTACTTTGGATGAATCCACTGCAATTCCATTACAAGAAATAACATATTCAAGGAAACTCACCTCTTGCAACCAGAACTCACACTTAGATAACTTTGCAAACAACTTATTTTCTTTTAACGCATGTAATACAATCCTTAAATGCTCTGCATGTTCTTCATATTAGAACAAATCAGAATATCATCGATAAAGACTATGACAAACTGATCAAGATAAGGATGAAAATTGCGATTCATATACTCCATATCCTTCTTCTTTACCAACAACACTGGAGCTCCCGAAAGTGACACACTTGGTTTAATAAATTTCTTTTCAAGTAAGTCTCCCAAGTGTTTCTTCAGTTCTCCTAACTCTGATGCTGACATTCTGTATGGTGCCATAGAAACGGGTCTATTACCAGGAAAAAGATCAATAGCAAACACCACATCTCTCTGACGGTAAATCTGAAATATCATCTGAAAACACCTTTGGAAATTCACATACCACTAGTAACCTTTCAATTAATTTTTGACTCAACATACAAGGAAGCAAACATTGCAAACACTATATCTTCATCTTTCAACAACTCTTCCAATTGACTAGCAGATATATGAAACTAGCTTCTTCTTTATCATCAGGAGTAAGAAATCATACTGATTTGTTGTAGAAATTAATATGAACATGGTTGAATTCCAACCAGTTCATCCCCAGAATGACCTCAAGATCACTTAGTGACAAACAAATTAAGTCCACACCAAAGTCTCTACGATGGATTGACAGGGGAAAATTCAATAAAATTAAAGTAGTCATCGACCCATTAGCTAAAGTATCGATAAATAGTCCACTATTTAAAGTAGATACTACAAGACCCAATCTTTTCATATAATCAACATAAATAAACGAGTGTGTCGCATCCATGTCAATAATGGAAATCAAAGGAATGTTGTGAATATTATCTTGCCAGTGCAGACACTTTCCCTCTAGACTAAGCTTTCTTTGGATTTTCACAATTAATGCTGATGTGATCAGGTTCCCCACAATTGTAACAAGTTGGCACATTAATCTTGCAATCAACAATAAGGTTTCATGGCTTCCCATACTTGAAGCACTTATTTTCATCACTCATGCATTCGTTGGTGCGATGTCTTGATCCACCACACCTATAGAATTTGATAAGAGCGGGAGTCCCTCCCCCACTTGGCTTCTTACCCCCTGAAACCTTCTGTTTCCCTATGTCAGGTAGAACACTATACAATTTTCCATGATTTAGCTGCTTTCCCCTCTTCTCGCTCATACTTTTATGATGAGCAGACTGAGTTATGTTATCCTCATCATAAATCCTACATTTGTTCACCAGTTTTGTAAATTGGAAAATTTGTTGATAACCAATGCCTTGCTTTATCTCAGGACATAACCTATTCTCAAACACATTTAGAAGCCTCTACATCTACACCATTATAATATGAACGGAATTTCACAAGTTCCTCGAACCTGGAAGCATACTAGCAACATTAGAATTCCCTTGTTTCAGCTCCAAAAACAAGATTTCATTTTTCCCACACACATCCTCTGGAAATTACTGTTCCAAAAGTTCTCCTCTAAATACAACCCAAGTGATTTCGTCGCCTGCAGCCTCCAGTTTTTGACACGTATTGATCCACCAATCATCAGCTTCTTCTACCAGCATATGCATACCAAATTGCACCTTCTGTGCTTCAGTACACACCATAACCCTGCAAATCTTTTCAATGTCCTTCAGCCAAGCATGCTCTTCATCTAAATCATACATGTCTTTAAAGGTAGGTGGGTTATTCCTCTAGAACTTTGCCAAGTTATGGAACTCATCGCTCCCTCCATTTTGGTTGTAATGTACAACTTGAGCCACCACTTGCAAAGCAGAAGTAATAACACCATCATTTCTCCCAGCCATATTCTGAACAACATCAACAAATAAGGATTTGAAGAAGCTTGACTCGACCATGTTCACAGACCTGTTGTACACTATTAACACACTATAACACCTGGCCGAACGTACCGACCTGCTCAGATACCACTATATAACACCCAACTTCCCGACTTAATAATTAGTAAATAAAATATAATTATATCCAAGTAGGATGTCACTTTATAATCAAAGAAGTCGGAAAGTTACTTAATTTAATAAAAAAATATAGTCCAAACAACGAAGTTAACTAAAAGTATGGCATCCATAGCCCCAACAAATCACCCACACCAAAAGTGGTTCAATAATTACTTTAAATTAAAATATATGTAACACAATAACATAAATAAAATAACCAATTCTTCGGTGTTACGTATTAAAGTAACTCCACTAGTAGACTCGACCAATAGCAACGTAAGGTATATCTCCAATTACTCAGGTACCTGATTGTCTGTACTCGAAGGGAGCACAGACACAACAAACACAAAAGGGATGAGAAAATTCATTCATATGATAAACGACGAATAATAATTAAGAAAGTAGTATTTATACATAGAAATCACATTCATTCACAATCACGTTCTCACCACAACAAATGCACAAGCACAACATAATTATAATGCAATGAGACCCGACAACATTACACGATGCATGTGGTACAAACTCTCGTCAATGATTCATCATACGAACCTGATTACTCCTTAGGAATCCTAAACTCCCCCTTCTAAGTTCCGGATAAGTCTTTCGTCCCCCTTCGGACCTATGACATATCTCCTTCAATATATCTACAATAAATGTATGGCATGGTAATAATGCAATTAACACAACAATTATAATAATATTTATCGATCCATAATCGATCATACAATTGCAACCATACCTAACATAATCCACCATTCTTGACTACCACTAATATAATCAAACAAACCATCCCAATCATTCATAACACATCAAATAATTTGTCAATACGAGCCTCGTCCATATTCGCCACATCCTACACTTATTTTCCACCTGCTATTGATCTCTAATAAAATCGTTAAAAATAATTTATCCCTGAAATAAATTCATATCCCTATTTTTCAGTTAACCAGCGCTTCAAATCTCATACCAAAATTACTTAAGAGTTGAAAGTTATCATTAAAACCGTGCACAAATGTGTTACTAAAAAGTTGTTTTTCTGAAATTTCCAACACGATTTTCATCTTCTTAAACCCCAAAAACATACCTAAAATCATCCTCAAAAATATTTTATCTCTAAAACAAATTTATATCCCACTTTTTCAGCTACTCGACTCTTCAAACCCCATCCCAAAATAATTTACAAGTTGAAAGTTATGATCAAAACCGTGCACAAAGGCATTACTAAAAAGTTACTGTTTTGCTAAAGTTTCAAGCACGATTTTCATCTTCTTCAACTTCAAAAACATCCATAAGATCATCACAAAAAAATGTTTTATTCCTAAAACAAACTTATAGTCCTTTGTTTTAGCTACCCAACTCTTCAAACCTCATTCCAAAACTATTTACGAGTTGAAAGTTATGATCAAAACCATGCACAAAGGCGTTACCTAAAAGTTGTTTTTATTTTTGAAATTTCCAACATGATTTTCATCTTCTTCAACCTCAAAAATATCCATGAAATCATCACCAAAAATATTTCATGGTTTTAAACTCAATCATAAACATACAAATATCAACCACCACTTATATTCATATAATCACGCTGATAAATTCACAATTTCATACTCCATCATCATCATAATCATCATCCCAAACCCTTAACATACAAAAAAACATAAAATTCAGCAACAATTCAAAATTCATCATCAATAAATATCGATTGCTATAGCCACAAAAATTACAGTTCATTCCTCACAATCATGATCACAAACCAACAACAATCATAATATGACATAAGACCAACCTAAGAGGGCAAGGACCCCTCACTACTCTCTTATGATTAGACACCCTTATAGGAATAGTTTCCCCTACCTTAGAATTTTAAGCTCCAAGCTCTTCTACAATGGTTGTCTCCATCTTCTTCTGACCACTGCCTCTTGCCCTAACTCTCTCTTTTTCAATTCTTTCACGTAAGTTCTCTACTCTTTATTCTCTCATCACCTTCTTACAAGTAGACCAACTAAATCTCTTATTTTTAAATATGATTATATTACTATAATATTAAATAAAACACTAATATGATTATATATATATATATATATATATATATATATATATATATATATATATATATATATATATATATATATATATATATATATATATATATATATATATATATATATATATATATATATATATATATATATATATATATATATATATATATATATATATATATATATATATATATATATATATATATATATATATATATATATATATATATATATATATATATATATATATATATATATATATATATATATATATATATATATATATATATATATATATATATATATATATATATATATATATATATATCATTAGGCCAACTATCCAATAAAATAATAATAAAAGATATACTATCTCTATATTATTATTATTTTAAATAACTATTTATTTATTATTACTACTAAATTAATTTAATTAAATATAATAGTAATACTATTAATCTCATTGTGTCCAACATCCCCTAATTCTCGTTAATTACTACCACACCTCTCACTTAAAATTCTAATATTCTAGGGACACTACCTCATACTCAAAGCTGCCCTACTATCTCAACCATTAAAAACACATATAATACAATTAAATTATTTTATAGAATCAGATAATTCAAATAGGGTGTTACATTACTAGGATACAATTAATAGCTTTTAAGTTTTTTTATCAATGGATGATAATCCTAACATAACTAAATAATGTATTAAATAATTTCAGACTTGAATATATAATTTATATAGTATAAAATTTTAATTTACAGCTGAGATTTGTAATATAAATATATAATAAAATGTTACCCAATGATGTAACAATAATCAAATATTTGGTGGAAATAGTTGTATCAATTCATTCTTAAAAAAAATCATTATTATGTACTGAACTTAGAAATAGTTGAAGTAGGTGGTGAGAACTTTTGAACCAGTGGTGTTGATCTCCAATACGGTGGCACGAGGGTGGACCTCCAATGTTAACACTTCGATGCCTAAGTCATACCAAGACTTAAGATTATTGTAGTGAAAAGTAGTGATCAGAAAATGTACCTTGTATTGATGATGTTATACCTTGGGTCATGTGCATTGAATTTGTATTGACTTAGGATTTAGTGATTTGGGTCTTTGGTCAACCCAAAACATTTTCCCCCAAGACTTTTCGAGCGTTTAGGGAGTCAGGAAAGTCTTCAGAGGTTGTGGTCGACCACTAGGAACGTCATCTATTTCGAACGAGAAATAACATGTTTGGAGTAAGTTGAATAATGTAGGACAATCACATTAAATTCTTGCTTATTATTGAAATGTTTTACTCCTTGCTCTCAACATATTACCCTAGGTGTGCAGGTTGGGGAATAACTCCCCTTCTTAGGGTACTTGAGTATTTTCTCTCACCACTCTTCCTGGTGGGACTGTTGATTTGATGTGTTTAGATCTTTTTCCATTTTTGATATGGTTCAATGATCATTGTCTGGCCTTATAAAAGGTAGGCCTTGATCTCCAAAGTATATTTTTTTTCAGTTTCCTGCTATTCTTCACTCATTTTTTCTTTCTGGATTTGACTTCTGTCGCTTGCGCGAAAATAAGGTGTCGGCATGACAGAAGAGTCGCCACCTTTCGTTATTTATCCCTCAGAGCGGGAAAGGAAACGATCGGAAAAACCTGACAAAAAAGGGTAAGACAAGGTCGTCGCAACCATTGTCTGGGTTCGGGAGTCGGTTACGCAAGGGGAAGGTATTAACACCCCTCACGTCCGTCGTACTCGACGGGATCCTCGCTTGTTGTGTTTACTTGGACGGGTTGGTTTTATTCTATCTACCTATCAAGGATGGCTGAAAAAGAAAAGAAAAATGACTCGGCAAAGCGTCGCACTTTATGCCTACGTATTCTCATCAGAGAATGAGAAATCATAGTCAATGTAGTTCGGCCTACGAAGGATTATGGGGGAAGATAGCTCGCCAAGACTTCTCCATCTTGTGCCTACGTACTCTCAACAGGCATGAGAGATCAGAGCTCACGTAGTTCAGGAAACTACGGTTTATTTCCTGTCTTTTACGAAAGAAGTGTTTTTTATTGTGTTTGCGATTTCAACCGCACTAGAGACTATGACCTGAGAGTGAATGCGTCGCATGTCACCCAAAGGGTACCATACTAAACATCCAGATTGTGGAAAAGAAACTCTCCCACAATCCTTTCTCAGATAGCTTAAGGCTCGTAATGTATGAAAGAAATCATTCATGATTACTGTATCTTAAACTGTTTTGAGATGAGAAGAGAACAGACCCAACTAGGAGAGAGACTATCAAGTCCTACTGTTATCATGCCATGGATTCATCCTATGGTTGAGGTTTGAACAGGGAACTCCTAGATGTTATCATGCATAGGTTTCAACCTAAAATTCTATCATCAAATCCTTATCGAAGGAAATGAGAGTCCTAAGGGATCATGTCAATGATACACCAAAACAGACAAAACATCAGCTTAACAGTAAAATGCATACAATGCAAGTGAGGGAGGAAATGTGTGTGGGGCTTCAGCCTCCACAAGCTCATCTCAACCTCAAGCCAGTCATGAAATAACAGTAATCGTACTGAAAAATAAACAACATGCTATCAAGCAATAAACAGTAAACTACAATCATACAGATAAAAGAAATGAAATGCCATCAGGCAAACAAACCACATGGGCAAGGGAGCTGGGCTCTACCGAATACCCGCAAGCAAAGCCACGCAATAACAATACAAGCAGAGGGAGCAACTCAACCTCTAATGCAATCATGCTCCTAGATTCTACTTATTCTAGATGGACTTAATCTAATGCAACAGACAAGTCAAGCAAAACACACAATACAGAAAAGAAAACAGAAGAAAGCCTCAGCTCCTCCAGCAGCAACTCAGTCTTCAGACTTCAATCATCAATTGCTCTCCAGGTTTCAACCCTACAATATGAGTTTCAACTCATCTTCTCCCTTAAGCTTCAGCTTCTTTGATCAGCTCCACCTTCAGGCTTCACTATCTTCAGGGATATTCAAGTATCAACTTGATCTTCATGCTCTTCAAGCTTCAGCTGGAATGGCAATCTTCAAGGATTCATCCTCTTCAATGCTCTTCAATGAAGTTTTCATCTTCATGCTCAGGCTCTGACAACTCTCAAGACAATCAAAACCAGAGAAAAATCACTTACTGGATAAGCTGGGGGATATTGAACTGCTTATTTGATCACCAAAGGTGACCTATAAGGGTTCAATATCAAATGAAGGGTTCCCTCAAAAGTTCTACCTCCTAGTTATAACACTTATCCCTCCAAAGGAGAGAGGTGTATACCAGGGAAGGACTTTGAATCATAGGGAGGAATGGAGGTGAATGATACCATCCATGTTTGAGAAAGAAATTATCTACATCTAAGCTCTCCCTAATCCTAACCCTAAAACAACAAAAAGAAGAAAGAACAAGCTCCTCAAGCTCCTCCATGCACCTTCCAATCTTCTAGTATGCTCCACCATGCTCCCCAAAGAGATACCAAGCTCCTCAAACCACAGGGAAACTCCAAAGCAAAGCAAACTAAACAAACATGCCCTAAAGGCAACACAAACAATCATTCAATACAAAAATCCACCAAAAAAAGCATATTATTCTATTAAATCCTAATATAAATGCTAGGGGACCCTACATATCTACCCTTAAGTCCCATATACTCCCCATAGACTAAATTGCCCTACAAACCCTAAATCTAAAGTTGTTATTGACCTATGTTAAAGTTTTAAACTAATTTTACACTACCTAGAATTACCTAATTAAAACTACCCTAAAAATTATCACAAAAATATGGCATTAATTCAGGGGGAACCTAAGACATTCATCTAACTATCCTAAAAAGATTGAATTAAAAATCCTAAGGGCACTATCCTAATTAAATTCTACAAGATCACATATCAACTAAAAGAATTAAAAAAGCAATTAAAAGTAAAAATATTCCAAAAATATAAAAATGAAATAAAATGGCAATTTTATGATTTTATATTTTTCTAGTCAGAAAATGGAAAGTGGAAAAAAAAGTCTCATTAAAAAATATTCATTTTTCAATTTTTTATGCATTTTTAAAGATTAAGGAAATTTGGAGAAAAAATTAAATGGAAATGATGAGGTGGGTGCAAGAAGTACTAATATCCAGTTCAATATGATGATGGGCCCAGGTTGGGGGTGGCGAATAGCAAAGCGCGCCTGGCCCATGGTATTCAGAAAACTCAAATTAAAATGAAAAGAAAAAATATGAAAACGCGGTGCAAATAGCATGTAATTATAGTGTAAAACGGAACTGGGCCTGAAGGGGGGGTTTGGAAAGCAATTGCATACAAAGCCCAGCCAGCGTTATTAGTGAAACGCGGCGTTTCACTCGGTGGCAGATTTCCCTCCATTTCGTTTCAAATCCTGGCCGTCAGATGGCTTTCCCAGGTCAAATAGTCCACGTGATCCAACGGAGATGCTATCGTCTTCAACCTTGGTCATTTAGGGTTTGCAGAATCCATGAGAACACAAGCTTCATGCACAGACTTTCCACTCCTTCGTTCTCCCTCGTCCCTCCACCAATTAACACGTTATAAGAACCAAACTTGCTCTATTTTTCACGTAGAATCCAACTGTGCCATTAGTTTGCATTAAAACAACCTCTATCATCCAAACCGAACGGTGTAACTTCATAGATTCAAAATTTCATCAGCTTTCGACCTTCACCAAACTCAACATTCTTTTTATATAAATGATCCTCATGTTATGCTCATCAAAACCAGCCATATATCTTGCATTATCATCTGTTAAATCACTCAGTCTAGCTCCATCAAGAATCAACCTCCATTAAGAAACCTCACTAATTGATCTTAAACTCACCCAAATGAACCACCTAATTGTCTCTAATGGTTTTACAATAAGAATTAGTCCTAGCCATGCCTAGAATAGGGTGTAGAAGTGATTTTGCATACCTTGCTCTTGGATATGGTAGGTGGTGCAATTCTTCAATCCAAGCTTTGAGACTCCTCAAGAACAGTCCTTGGGTGATGAATACTCCTCTGCTTGCACAAGATTTGATGGAAATGACTTGTATCTCAAGATCCAATGCCTTTTTCTTCTTTGCAATTTCAATTGGAAAGCTCTCAATTCTTCATCAATGGATCCTCCCTCTAGCATGAACACACTCAGCAATGTTTTTAGAGATGATTTGTGAAGAAAAATGGAAAGGTAATGAAGAGAAAAATGAAGATTCAATGTGATTTGCAAAATGGAGTTTTTTGGATTCAATCTCTATTCTCTACCACCATTAACATCAACTATCACCAACCTTTCACCAATGCAATCCATACTCAATATATAGACAGATTGGAAAGGTCTAGAACTTCCTAGAACCATCTAGTAAGAACTTGAAGTTTCCATGCCATGATAATTTGCCTTTCCAATTCTCACCACATGATATCTCATGCAAAAACCCTTATAATGCTTGCAACCAACTTGAATATCTCCTTACATGATATTTAGGACAATATACAATGCATATTTCCCTTATTTATTAAGCTTTTCTTTGTTTTGGTTTGGTACCCCATTATGCAAGCAATCAAATTACAAAGCAACCCCATGATGCAAACCTCAAATCAAAATTGTGGCTGAACCATTGTTCTTAAAATGTCATTTGGAGTCAAAATGACCTATCATATGACATGGTTTGGATTTGTAACTTGGATTTTATGATTTTCCATTTCACTTGAATTAACTTATGCCTCATTTTTAGGCCATTTTTATCACTTTTTGCTATGAGCCTTTTCAACATCTCATGACCACCCTACTAGCCTTAAAACATCATTCTAAGCAACTTTTATGTTGAAGATTTTTCCATTTGAAGCTTGGAAGTAGGAGATATGGCCTTATGCTTGAAATGACCTATAACTTCCAAATGACCAAAATGCCCTTGGCTTGCCAAAGCCATATGTTGAGTTCTAAAAATCATATCAAGGACTTATAGTACTCTATAGAAAGCTAAGAAGATGCTCTTCAAAATTCATGTTGACCAAGAGACCATAGGAATCATCCTACTAGGGCAAAAGTTGTCTGCAAGTTGGGTGACTTTCAAGGACCCAGATCCACATACCTCTAATGACCTGTAATTTGTCAAAACCATAACTTGAGCTCTGCAAATCCTATCAAGGACTTCTACCACTCAAATTAAAGCTAAGAACAAGCTCTACAACATTAATGTTGTGGGGAAGATGAGATGACAATCACATCTTGAGCTAAAACTTCCTGGAAAATAGGGATCAAACTAGGGGATTTTACACTGTCAATCCTTAGAAACCCTAGCTTAAAACTTCTCAAACTCCTCAATCATGATGAGTTGGTCTAGGAATCATCCTTACAACATCTCAATACATCATTCAATGATCTCATGGCTCTTTGATTAGGTCTCAACCTCCTCCAAATCTTCAGCTGACCTAGGGTTGACCCAGTCAAACCCTAATTCTACCATTCATGGTTGAATCTTCTGAATTCTTGCATAATGACCTCTCTGGGCTTCATGATGGCTTTCAAGACATCTCATAAACTTTCTCAAAGCTTCAAGTCTATCCTCACAGTCTCAGAATCATCTGAGGAGCACCCACAACTCTCAAGTTATGAGACACACAACCTTGGTTTCAACCAATTCCTCTGAGGATCTCTTGAGCTTTCTGATAAAGGTATCAACCTTCAAACACTTGATGGGTAAATAAATGTTGGTCAAATTTTAGGGTGCAACAGCTGCCCCTATTCAAACGGCTTGAACCTGACTGGGTGAGGAGCGAACGACTCTCAGACAATCAAGGTGCGAGACGGTTGAATACCGGTAAACCCAAAAATTTGCCAACTGTTCAATTCTTCGAACACTGGAATAATAGCTGCACGGCAACTATCTGGAGAAATACTGATCTGACATCGCCGTCAGTTATCCACGCTGAATCGTCATCAGACAACCAAAACACCCAACATCGCCGCTGGAAGACTAGAGAAATTGACATTGCCGTCAAACAACCGAAACACCCAACATCGCCGCTGGAGAACCAAAGAATCTGACATCGCCGTCGATCAACCAAAATACCCAACATCGCCGCTGGAGAACTAAATCTGACATCGCCGTCATAAACAAAATACCCAACATCGCCGCTGGAGAACTAAAGGATCTGAATCCCCTAACATCGCCGCTGGAAGACTAGATCAACTTGACGTACCCAACATCGCCGCTGGAGAACTAATGAACCTGACATTGCCGCCAGAAATAATCATCCAACATCGCTGCTAGAAACGAACATAACTCTGAGAGACACTCGACATCGCCGTCGTACCAACATAATCTCTGCTGGGGAGCTAAAAAGTCTGACATCGCCGTCAAACACAATCTTCTGACATCGCCGCCAGAACCAAACATCCAACATCGCCGCTGGAAACAAACATCCAACATCGCCGCCGGAGAAATACCTGACATCGCCGCCAAAAACAAACAAATATCCAACATCGTCGTCGAAGAACTAGATCATCTGACATCGCCGTCAGAAATAAACATCCAACATCGCCGCTGGAAACAAACATAATTCTGAGAGATACCCAACATCGCCGCTGGAGAGCTAGATCACCTGACATCGCCGTCAGACCACTAAATCAGCTGACATCGCTGCCAGAAACACACAAAATACCCAACATTGCCGCTGGAGAACACATATAATCTGACTTCGCCGTCAAAACAAGAATCCAACATCGCCGCTGGAAATAACCATAATCTGACCTCGCCGTCAGGATGAAGAAACTTCATTGGGGAATTGGTCACACGGTAACCGGTAACACATAGTCAATCATACCATCAGGCATTCAGAGAGACTGAGAAGACCGCTTCATTAACACGGTCAGACTTCAATCATGGAGTCTTCAGAGGAGGTTCTAACTTCGCCTTCGGAAACCTGCTGGGGATGATGCTTCGCCGCTGGGGAATCTGGAGAACTATCAAGCAACTCTATTCCGGGGGGTCCAGAAACCGTTCTGGATGAATCAACTCTGCTGAGGCCTTCAAGAATCATCTTGAACAAATAACTCTGCCTGGGGACCTTCAAGAATCATCTTGAACCGAGAGCCATTCTGAGCAAACATTTTGTTGGGGAATTCCAGGAATCATCCTGGGTAACTCTTGCCGGGGACAAACCAATCACGGCTTGAGCAGCTTCCAAGGATTCGGCTCTCTTGGGGCCTCAGGAATCATCCTGGGCTATCTTAGCTGGGGACTCTAAGTATCAACTTAAGCAACCAACTCTGGAGACTGTACTGGGGTCTTAAGAATCATCTTAAGCAAACGGCCCTGCTGAGAAATTCAAGAATCATCTTGAACCGAAGACTTCGCTGGGGATCTCAAAAAATCATCTTGAGCAAGCGACTTCGTTGGGGAGAATGTCAGGAATCATCCTGAGCAACTGATCCTTCGGCGGAACACCTGCAAAACAAGAGCGGTAACAACCTAGACCATGCTTATTATGCATATGCTTCGGCGCCAAGCTCCACACGGTGGAAATGCTATGCGTTTATGCTAAATGCCATGCAATCATGCATAATGATGCGATCCCGTCAGCAAAATAAATTCCGAAGGGGAATCCTCCTGTCAAGGAGAAAGAACTACTCAGATAGAGGAATCATCCTGCTGAGGAGAACGTGGACACGCCAATATCAATTGGACTCCGTCTGGGGAAATGATCTTCGGTTGACGGCTGCAGGGGAAACAGCTTCACAAGAACCTGGACCTGCTGAGAGAAAGCGATGTCAATCGCGGGAACAAACTGCGTGGCCGTCTCGGCTACTCCTCTGGGGATGCTAACTCTGTGGGGAAACAACTTCAGATGCTTAACACTCCACTGGGGAAAACCAATCATGGTCTGATCAATTTCCAAGGACTCGGCTCTCTTGGGTAATCTGCAAACTCGGCTGGGGAAGGAGAAATCATTCTGCTTCGCTGGAGAGAGTGCGACTCTGGGGGGAAATACAGCATCGGCTGCTTAACGCTCTACTAGGGAAAAACAATCATGGTCCCTACTGCTTCCAAGGATTCGGCTCTCTTGGGGTTTGCAAACTCAGCCGGGGAAAGAGAAATCATTCTACTTCACTGGAGAGTACGACTTCGATGAGGAATTCCAATTCCGCTGGGGAAGAAGGAAACATCCGCCTCCGGGGGAGAGTACAACTCTGCAGGGGCATACAACATCAGTTGTTCCTGCACTCTACTGGGGAAGAGGGAGTCATCCGACTTCGGGAGTGAGTACGACTCTGGTGGGGAATCTCAATTCCGCTGGAGACTTCAGTCTGACACCATCAGTTGCTGCATACTTCGGCGTATGAATAGTTTCCTGCGAAACCTGCACTTGTGACCCAGTGCGGGGGGAGAATACGAGCTTCGGCGACTTTAC
The DNA here is from genome assembly GCA_963859935.3 of Lathyrus sativus. Lineage (NCBI taxonomy): Eukaryota > Viridiplantae > Streptophyta > Magnoliopsida > Fabales > Fabaceae > Lathyrus > Lathyrus sativus. Next base: position 211,209,749 of record OZ012735.1, read on the forward strand.
TGGGGAAAACACGAGCTTCGGCACCCGAGCATTTCTATGAAATCTGCACTTGTGACCTGGTGCGGGGGGGAGAACACGAGCTTCGGCGCCCGAACATTTCTATGAAACTTGCACTTGTGACCCGGTGCGGGGGAGAACACGAGCTTCGGCGTCTGAACATTTCTGTGAAACCTGCACTTGTGACCCGGTGCGGGGGAAGAAATCCTGCTTCGACGCGTGACTCAACTGATGAGGTGACGTTCCTTCAGGACACGTCTGCTTGGGGAGAGAGAATCATCTCTTCCTGGGGACACATATCAATGCTTACGGTCTTGCGTTCAGACTCTGCGAGGAGAGGCCACTGAACTCTGCTGGAGAAGGAGGAATCATCCTGCTTCAGGGATGCGCACGGCGCACTGTCTGGTATATGCTACACCTGCAACAACACAAATAAACAGGTAAGATACCCTTCTCAAAGGGACCTATCCAGGTTATTATCTTGTGACAATATCCAAGTATTTAATTGTTTCAACAATCAGTGGCCTAGGCCAGTAAGTTTATGTATGCGCATTTTATCAAAAACATTGGCGTTCTCTTTCGCAAACAAAACAGATAAATGCAAAACAGGCAAACAGAATTGCTGAACAGTATGCATTTTATTGATAATGAACCCCTGAATGGGTGAAAATGTTTTACAACACAGGCAAGCTCCTGGAATGAGGAAGCCGCGCAAAAATAAAACATAAATATACATCAGTATATATAAATGTCGGCAACGAGGCGTAGACGAACACCAGAAGTTGATCCCTCTAAGACCCACTCGACTTCGATACTTCTCCGACGCTTCAGCTTCGGAAGAGATTGATTCAGATAAACGGCCCTCAGGTCCTCCAAACCACTAAACAATGAAAGTCCACACGCGGAACGCAGTCATTTGCTTATTCAAATCCCTAACTTTTGCGTGAACCGCCCTTTACGGGTTTTCAGTTCACCGGGATACCCTTTTTTGCCGAAGCCGCCCAGTGTAGGTTTTCGACTTCGCGGGTGTACATTTTTCAATATATCCCTAATTTTTGCCCGAACCTTTTATTCTGTTTTTGGTTCGCCGGGATGCCCCTTTTTTGCCTGGACTCTTTCTTTTTTGTCCAGCGGGTCTCTTTCAAGCAAAGTATTTTTTAACTGCGTCCGCGTTCACCAGGGATGCAAAATCTTCACCATCCATCGTGGATAACAACAAAGCTCCTCCCGAGAAGACCTTGCTGACGACATACGGACCTTCATAATTCGGAGTCCACTTGCCCCGGTGATCGGAGTGTGGCGGAAGAATCTTCTTCAGGACGAGATCACCCGTCTGAAAGCTTCTAGGACGCATCTTCTTATCATAAGCTTTCTTCATTCGGCTTTGGTACAGACGACCAAATGCAATCGATGCTAACCTCTTCTCGTCCATCAGGCTGAGTTGGTTCAAGCATTCATAATCCATTCTGCCTCGTCGAGTTTTACATCAACCAAAACTCGCAAAGAAGGGATCTCCACTTCTAGCGGTAGGACAGCTTCCATACCGTACACTAAGGAGAAAGGAGTTGCCCCGGTCGAAGTACGGACCGTCGTACGATAACCGTGCAATGCAAATGGCAGCATCTCGTGCCAATCTTTGTACGTCACAACCATCTTCTGAACAATCTTCTTTATGTTCTTGTTGGCGGCTTCGACGGCGCCATTCATCTTTGGCCGGTAAGGAGATGAGTTGTGGTGTTTAATCTTGAAGCTCTGGCACAACTCCTTCATCATCTTGTTATTCAAATTTGAACCATTATCAGTAATGATCCGCTCGGGAACTCCGTAACGACAGATGATGTCCCTCTTTATGAATTTAGCCACGACCTGCTTGGTCACATTAGCGTACGAGGCTGCCTCCACCCACTTGGTGAAGTAGTCGATAGCTACTAGAATGAAACGATGACCATTGGATGCAGTGGGCTCGATCTTGCCTATCATGTCGATGCCCCACATGGAGAACGGCCAAGGGGAGGACATGACATTCAATGGGCACGGCGGCACATGAACTTTGTCAGCATAAATCTGGCATTTATGACATCTCTTCGCGAATCTGAAGCAATCCGACTCCTTCGTCAGCCAGTAGTATCCTGCTCTCAGGATCTTCCTCGTCATAGCATGCCCGCCGGCGTGCGTACCAAATGCGCCTTCATGGACTTCTTCCATGAGCATACTCGCCTCTTTCTCATCTACACATCTGAGTAGCACGAGATTGTGGTTTCTCTTATACAACACTCCATCAGGATTGAGATAAAAGTTTCCAGACAGCCTCCTCAGAGTCTTCTTATCCTGGGTTGACGCACCCGCAGGATACTCCTTAGTCATAAGGAAAGTCTGGATGTCGTGGAACCATGGCTTGCCGTCGGCGGCATCCTCGATTGCAAAGACAAAGGCCGGTCTATCAAGACGCGAAAGCACAATTCTTGGAGCCTCATTCCAAAAATTGACTTTATACATTGAAGCCAACGTGGCTAAGGCATCAGCCATCTGATTTTCAGCCCTGGGTACATGATGAAGTTCCACTCGATCAAAGAACGGAAGTAGCCTCCTGGCATAATTCATGTACGGTACCAAATTCGCTTGACGAGTTTCCCACTCCCCTCTAATTTGGTTGATCACAAGCGCTGAGTCACCATACACGTCTAGATTCTTGATTCTCAAATCAATCGCCTCTTCTAGACCCATGATGCATGCTTCATACCCCGCCTCATTGTTGGTAACTGGAAACGTCAGTCTCGCAGTAAACGGGATATGGGATCCGTGGGGAGTCGTGATGATAGCCCCGATGCCACTTCCATAGGAATTAACCGCTCCATCGAATATCAACTTCCACTGAGACTTCCTATCTGGCCCCTCGCCGGGCAACGGCTCATCGCAATCCTTTGCTTTGAGAAACATAATATCCTCGTCAGGGAATTCGAACTTCATCGGCTGGTAGTCCTCGATTGGCTGTTCGGCAAGGTAATCAGACAATACGCTTCCCTTGATGGCCTTCTGGGACACGTATTGAATGTCATATTCTGTTAACACCATTTGCCACCTGGCAATCCTGCCCGAAAGAGCCTGCTTCTCGAAGACGTACTTGATCGGATCCATCTTCGAAATTAACATAGTGGTGTGATTGAGCATATATTGTCGTAGACGTTTGGCAGCCCAAGCTAATGCACAACACGTCTTCTCCAGCATCGAGTATCGAGATTCACACTCAGTGAACTTTTTACTCAAGTAGTAAATGGCATGCTCCTTTCTGCCCGTCTCGTCGTGCTGACCGAGAACACACCCCATACTATTCTCCAGAACTGTCAGGTACATGATTAATGGCCGTCCAGCCACTGGGGGTATCAAGATTGGAGGTTCTTGAAGATACTGCTTTATCTTGTCGAATGCCTTCTGGCAATCTTCATTCCAGATTATTGCTTGATCTTTCTTTAAAAGCTTGAACATCGGTTCACAAGTGGCCGTGAGCTGAGAGATAAACCTTGCAATGTAGTTTATTCTGCCCAAGAAACCACGAACTTCTTTTTCTGTTTTCGGCGCTGGCATTTCTTGAATGGCTTTTATTTTCGCAGGATCAACCTCGATACCTCGTTCACTAACGATAAACCCCAATAACTTTCCGGACCGCACTCCGAAAGTGCATTTGTTAGGATTCAGCCTCAGCCTGAATTTCCTAAGCCTCTCAAAAAGCTTCAATAAGTTGACCAGATGCTCTTCCTCCGTTTGGGACTTTGCAATCATGTCATCAACATAGACCTCGATCTCATGATGAATCATATCATGAAACAAAGTTACCATTGCTCGCTGGTAAGTGGCCCCTGCATTCTTCAGACCCAAGGGCATTACCTTATAGCAAAATGTTCCCCAGGGGGTGATAAACGTTGTTTTCTCCATGTCCTCCGGTGCCATCTTGATCTGATTGTAACCGGAGAAGCCATCCATGAACGAAAACACGGAGAACTGGGCTGTGTTGTCGACCAACACATCGATATGAGGCAACGGGAAATCATCTTTAGGGCTCGCCCTATTCAAATCCCGATAATCGACGCACATGAGTACCTTACCGTCCTTCTTCGGTACAGGCACTATATTGGCAACCCACGGAGGGTAAGTGGTGACGGCTAAAAATCCTGCGTCCAACTACTTCTGGACTTCTTCTTTGATTTTTACAGCCATATCTGGTCTCGTCCTCCTAAGCTTCTGCTTGACGGGAGGGCAATCTTCTCGCAACGGCAAGCGGTGGACCACGATATCCGTGTCAAGTCCGGGCATATCTTCGTATGACCAAGCAAAGACGTCACTATACTCTCGAAGCATCTCGACCAGTCTCTGCTTGACATCACTCCGCAGCGCAGCCCCTACTCTGACATTTCGGACGAGCTCTTCAGAACCCAGATTTACGATCTCAATATCCTCTTCGTGAGGCAGAATAACCTTTTCCTCTTGTCTCAACAAGCGGGCCAACTCTTCCGGAAGGTCTTCGTCTTCATCAATCTCTTCCTCGGCTTGATAGATCGGGCAATCGAAGTCGAAGTGAGTCGTAGAAGGTCCAGAGTCGATGTCATCTGTTATGTGGATCCTGCAATAACAAGGGTTAAGTTTAAAACAAGAATATGCAGGTTAGCACAAACCCCATTGCCATTTTACTGTTTTTCAAAACAAATATAAAACAGGAATAACAGAGAACACAATATTTGAGTACGAAGAAAACGCCTTTGATTTATTAACAAAATGCATGTACATAATCCAATAAGGCCCTGACAATAAAACCACTATGCCCCGGGTAGGACATAGGGTTGTACAATGATTGTAAAAAGTAAATCATTACTCTTCACTTGTCAGCTGGATAATTTCCTTGATGGTCCAATTGTCGAGGCGCTCGCCCGACTTGCTTGGCTGAATCCAAGCATCAAGATCACAATCGTTATCCCCGCTGTCTTCAGACGCCGCGTTGATGCTTTCGAAAATCACTCCGCCACTGGTAAATAGGATCGGCCCCTTACCGCGTGACGCACTGCTAGACGAAGAAGAAGAAGCTTCAGCTTCAGGAGAATACCCCAATCCAAACTTATCCTGCTTGATCGGTATCTCCAAAATATGCCCCCAGCCTGGGGTGGAACCGACTTCGACGACGGCCCGAGCTTCTTTGAATGAGGAGAGATTCATCTCTTGCTTCTCTGTGACGACAGGAGCTACCTCTTTCACCTTGACGGCTTCAAATGCTTGGCAGAGAGTTTCATGGATTTTGCCATCCATTTCAACATACTTAAAGGATGACAAATGGCTTACCATTATGTCCTCCTCACCGCAGACGGTTACTATGCTTCCCCCGACAGCATATTTGAGCTTTTGATGCAACGTGGACGTCACGGCACCAGCAGCATGGATCCATGGCCGACCCAAGATGCAACTGTAGGCAGGCATGATATCCATGATATAAAAAACTGTATCGAACGTTTCCGGACCAACTTGAATTGGCAGGGTCAACTCTCCGAAAATGTGGCGCTTAGTTCCGTCAAATGCTTTCACCACCAGATCACTGGGTGTGCAAAGCAATCCACGAGTGTCTAACTTCATTAGTGCCTTCTTCAGAAGCACATTAAGCGACGAACCCGTGTCCACCAGGACATGCGACATGATTGTGCCTCTGCACTCTATCGAGATGTGCAAGGCGCTGTTGTGATCTCTCCCTTTAGGCGTCAGCTCTAAATCTGTGAAACCTAGCCCGTTGCCAGCATTAACATGGGCTACCACCTCTTCTAACTGATTCACTAATATCTCTTGCGGTACGTAGGCAGCGTTCAATACCTTCAGTAACGCGTTGCGGTGCGCTTCAGAACACAGCAACAGGTTGAGAATAGAAATCTTTGACGGCGTCTGATGAAGATGGTCTACAATCTTGTAGTCGCTCTTCTTGATTAACCGCATAAACTCTTCGGCATCTCTGACCAGCAAATCCTTCTCTACCCCACGCGGGACCTCTTCGACAGCTTTGCCTTTACCCTTATCAGCAGCATCAGCTCTGACCACTTTCTCTGCCACAACCTCCGTCGGTGCAAATACTCTTCCGCTTCGAGTAATACCACTGACTCCTGCGAGATTCTGCACAGTCGACCCATACAGATCCAGCTCTAACCTCTGACCATTGCAATAGACTTCGGCGCCATAATGTCACAGAACGGCGTTAGTGCTCTCGAATGGGATCGGCCCAGCTCTGGTAATAGTTATTGTAGGCGGTCGGGGCGAAGAAATAGTAATTGGTCGGCGAGGAATGGTGATGGTGGCGACTTCATCGGCCTGCTTCAGCACGACCTCTCCTGATACACTTTCAGCTCTCCGGCTGAACTGCAAAATCCCCTCAGTCATCAGACTTTGGATACCTTCTACCAACTGCTCACACCCATCAGAATGTGTAGCACAGTCCACGCATAACCCTCCGCATCCTGGAAAGAACCCCTTCTTCAACAACTTAGCTTTGACGAAACTAAGCGGCGTCTTTAAGTCTTAACATCAGTCAGCAGATCTGCACTCTCCTCTTCGATAATGGCGTTTACTCCGCCTCCCTTATGATTAGGCATAGGGTTTTTGGTGACATTAGGCACATTATCGGAAAAGTTGATAATCTTGGCATCTACCAGGTCCTGCACCTTGTGCTTAAAGGCTTTGCAGTTCTCAATTGTATGACCTGGTGCCCCTGTATGGAAATTGCAAATGGCATTTGCGTCATACCCCGGTGGTGGTGCCCCTGTCACGGGAGCCATCGTCCTCTTCTGAACTAACTGAAGCTGAAGCAAAGTCTGCAAAAGTTGCGCGTACGACATGGGCGGTGCCTCGAAATGACGGTTTGTCAAAGGTGCCCTATTCTGGTACTTTCTATATCCCTGCTGATTCTGTTGCTGCTGCTGCGGCTGCGGAGCTGCTGGGATATTTATACTGGCTATCTGCTGCTGAGGGCCTTTGCCCTTTCTCCGAGCGTTGGTCACCGCGCTCGCATCTCCTTCTCGACGTTTACCAGCATAAGGTTTCTTTCCACCTCCTCCAACTGAGGATGATTCACCTTGAATTTTTCCGATCTTGATACCATTCTCGACGTGCTCGCCCATGGTAATGAGAGCTGAGAACGTCCCCGACATACCGTTGACTAGCTTTTCATAGTAGATCCCAGGAAGGGTAGCAACAAACATCTGCACGAGCTCGCGCTCAACCATCGGCGGTTGAACCCGAGCAGCCAACTCGTGCCACCGCTGGGCGTACTCCTTAAATCCTTCATTATTCCGCTGCGAAAGGTTCTGGAGCTGGACTCGGTTTGGGGCCAAGTCGCTATTGTACTGATAGTGGAGGACAAACGCTTCAGCGAGATCTTTCCAGGTGCGCACGCTAGTGGGCTCCAAGCCCATATACCACTCGAGGGATGGCCCAGAAAGACTATCTTGGAAGAAGTGGATCAGCAACTTCTCATCTTCGGAATAGGCCGACATCTTTCTATAATATGATCGAAGGTGGACACGAGGGCAAGTAGTACCCTTATATTTCTCAAAGACAGGCACCTTGAACTTAGGAGGTACCTTGAAATCAGTGATTAACCCCAGCTTGGACATATCAACGCCCAAAGTATTCTGATTCTCAATGTCTCTCATTTTGTCTTCCATTGCTTTGAACCTGAGCCGCGCTTCAGCATTCAGCACCGCTTCCGCACCTCTTTGAGAAAAGACATCATCCTGATGATCCTCAAGCCACGGTTGAGGCACCAACAGATTCCCGACGCCAGCATTGCCGTTGACCGGCCCGATGTTGACATTGGCTCCCAGACTACCATTGCCGACGCCCGTCGCATTGAGTCCGATATTGGCCATCACATTGCCATTAGCACTGCCGTTGCCCCCGGCAGCAGGAACAACATTCTGCGGAGTATCAACTGGAGGGGGAGTAGGCACAGCCCCGCCATGAAGTATGTCGTTACTATCAACCCTGGAGATCAAAGGCTGAACCAAAGTCCGAAGCTGGTCTTGACCATTGGCGACCACCTGCATCAGTTCCATAAAACGATCCATCCGTTCACGGAGCTCTTGGACATCTGATTGCACTTGATCCATGATCCTCGTCTGATTAGCTCGAGTTGAATAACGGTGAATGAGTCTCTGATCAATTCTGGAGTCACCGGAAACAGTCTGGAACCTGTGAACCTGAAAAAGCCTGCAAACACTAAAGGTTAGGAAAAACAACAAAATGTACGCCATGCAAATGCTTCATGCAGATGCATGCGTGTGTCTGTGTGCTTGGGAGATTTTCCCCGATCCTAGTGCCTTAGTGCCAGTGCTGATAATAATAATAATAAGAAGAAGAAGTCCGAGCCCAATCATGGAAACATCAATCTCATATATATAAGGAAAGCCTATCGAGGCAGTACATAGCATCAGCAAGTACAAGACAAATCAACAGCGCGACCTCAGCCAACAAGTCTGGTGATGGTCAGCATACAACAAAGATCAAAACAAAAGGAATACAACTATTCAAGTACGGCCACGAGCGCGATACTCTGCTAATAACTCCTTCGTCTTCGGATGGTCTGGCAAAGTGAGCAACCCCTCGACGAGTAGTTCCCTCTGCACAATAGTATGCTGAAGTCCCTGAACTGAACTTTCCCATGCTCCCTCGCCGAAGCAATCTTCCAGTTTCCGCTTCTTAGACTCAAACTTCAGCTTGCACTCCTTCAGGTTGGCAAGGGCTTTGTTGAGTTGGCCTTCGGCGGCGTACCTGCGGGCGGTTTCTTCATCAAACCTTCGCTCACTGTCCTTCACCTCGGCTTCCAGCTTAGAGATCTGCAGCATCAGCTTATCCTCTCGCTCCTTCCTGGTGGCCAGGGAAGTCTTCCAGTGCTGGTCGAACTTAGATATCCTTCGATATGCCTCGTCCAAATGCTGCTTCTTTGTAGCTAATACGTCATTAACAGCCCTGAAATCTTGACCCAGGCGCTCACGATCGGCAATCTGCTTCGCCAGGTCTGTACCCAATTGGTTCACCAACTCTGTTTGCTTTTTGAAAGAATGGACGGCTTCGTTCCTTTCACTTCGAAGCTGAGCTAACTCCTTCTCCAGTTCTGCGTTCGCCCGCTTCAATTCATCCCGCTCAGCTAATACCTGGTTATGCTGATGAATGGGCACAGTAGTAGGCTCTTCGATTGGTGGAGGACTCTCTGGTCTGGCACGAGGAAATGGCATCCCTATAGCGTTGGCTCTGGCTCTGATCCATGCTGAATATGGAGGGTAGGCTTGACTGTTTCTCTTTCCCAACAAAGGCTTTCCTCTCTTGCTGATACTATTCCACGCACGCTGAAGCTTGGACAACAGATCCCCCTCTAAAGTACCTGTGAGGTACAGAGATTCCTGTACCTCTTCCTCCTTCGGCGGAGTCCTCAAAGCATATGCAAACTGGCGAACCAGCAACGACGGATTGTAGTTTATGCAACCCTTCCTACCTATCAGAGGTACATTAGGAAACCCGTTGCAACTAAAGATCACCTCAGTACCCAACCTATTTCTGTCGAACCAATCAATATCTTCTGCAGATAAACTCATCAGACGCTCAGGCCACTCAGTTGTGGCTGCAGACAAGACGAAAGGACCCCTCTTGGGCAGATGGCTATCAAGCCATTTGTATAGCAAGGGTACGCAGCATGAGACATTCTTCCCTCTCCGGTTCTCATTCTTGTAGTGAACTGAGTGATAGACATCCCCTATCAGGGTAGGGACTGGATTCCCTGAAGCGAAGATGTGAAATGCATCAAAGTCTACGAAATCGGGCATGTTGGGGAACAGGATAATGCCATATATGCATAAAGCGAGGATGGCATTGAACGCGTCCCAACATCCATCCTTAGCACACTGCTGAGCCTTAACTACCAGAAACTGCAAAGAGAACCCAGTAACCTTGTTCCAACTAGTCAGCACTAACTCAGAGGCGTCCAAATAAAGTGAAGAAGCTAAACCAGCCAGATCAGGCTCAGCATCCATGTGGACAAAAGGCATCTGCCTTTTGATAGGCACACCCAACAAATCAGCATACTCTTCCAGCGTCGGCGCGAGAATGAAGTCCTTAAAAGTGAAACATCTCAGCGGAGGGTCGTAGAATTGTAACAGAGCATGCAACCCGTTCGACTCGAACGTAGAAGGCTTGCAAACCAGACTGAGCAACCTGCCATAAGACTTCCTGAACTCATCCTTCACAAAATCACCTGCTAGAGCTATCAAACCAGTCAACTTCGACACATCAGGGGTCGGGAACTTGTACGCAACGGTCTTCCTGAGAGAGGCCATAACAATACAGTAGGAGGCGAGAAATCCTGAATCGGGGAAACGGTACCTGCAACACAGACACACGTTAATGAAATGCAAATGACATGCAAACTAATGCAAAAATGCAGTCATGCAATAATATATCCAGGTAGCTGGTGCTGCGGAGATTCTATATCAACAATCACTGATGAGAAGAAAACCCCGGTGTAAGACCACTGATCTGATCTGCTAAGAACAACCATCTGATAGGACCATATACATAGGATCAAAATTCTGCTCTGTCGAGAACAAATGTCTGATAATAAGGACCTGGGATGTATGATCAAGAAATATCTGCTGATGAAGTCTTCAGACCCCAAATCAAAAATCTGCCATATCAAGAACAAACATACAGCTGATGATGAGATCTTCAGACCCCACTCAAAATCTGCTCTATCAAGAACAAACAACATCTGCTGATGAGATCTTCAGACCCCAAAAATCTGCTCTATCAAGAACAAACCACTTATGACAATACTCTGATCAAAACCTGCTCTACCAAGAACAGACATACACCTGATGATAAGATTCTCTGATCAAAACCTGCTCTATCAAGAACAGACAAACACCTGATGATAAGATCCTCTGATCAAAACCTGCTCTATCAAGAACAGACAAATCTGCAACTGAGAAACCCTGGTACCAACATAACTGATTCACTGTCAAGAAAACCAGGTAGTCTGAAGGTCAAAGTTTCCTGCAATAAACCCAATCCCACTCACAGGTATGGACCTAAACTGACTCAAGGTACGGCATCCTATGCGTTCATCAGCGTCACAGACTTTCAAGAGAGGTGATACGATACCCAGAAGGTGTGGCATCACCAGCTCGTGAAGCGGCCTCACTTAGCTGAATCACAAATGATCGGTCCCCAGAGTCGACAATCCACCAAACCAGCAACCGTCTCAACCCAAAGGGTTGAAAGTGAAGCCAACCGGATGAACCTCGTCTGAGCGTGGATTTCATGAGACACTAGTGCCTGCAAAGCAAGCACGCGCCCACTAATTTCCATCTAATTCTATGGTGCACTCAAGCCTGGGTCTGGCTTCTCACTCATCAGAAATCCCATCCCACAACAGCACAAATAATCATATTATACTGAAAATAAAATGCGGGAAATAAAGTGCGAGAAGTAAAATGCGATAAATAAACGCAACCCAGCAGGTAAACATACAAGCGTTAGGAATGACTCTCGCAGGGAACCGTTGGAGTCCCCAGCAGAGTCGCCAGCTGTCGCTTACGCGAAAATAAGGTGTCGGCATGACAGAAGAGTCGCCACCTTTCGTTATTTATCCCTCAGAGCGGGAAAGGAAACGATCGGAAAAACCTGACGAAAAAGGGTAAGACAAGGTCGTCACAACCATTGTTTGGGTTCGGGAGTCGGTTACGCAAGGGGAAGGTATTAGCACCCCTCACGTCCGTCGTACTCGACGAGATCCTCGCTTGTTGTGTTTACTTGGACGGGTTGGTTTTATTCTATCTACCTATCAAGGCTGGCTGAAAAAGAAAAGAAAAATGACTCGGCAAAGCGTCGCACTTTATGCCTACGTATTCTCATCAGAGAATGAGAAATGAGAGTCAACGTAGTTCGGCCTACGAAGGATTATGGGGGAAGGTAGCTCGCCAAGACTTCGCCATCTTGTGCCTACGTACTCTCAACAGGCATGAGAGATCAGAGCTCACGTAGTTCGGGAAACTACGGTTTATTTCCTGTCTTTTACGAAAGAAGTGTTTTTTATTGTGTTTGCGATTTCAACCGCACTAGAGACTATGACCTGAGAGTGAATGCGTCACATGTCACCCAAAGGGTACCATACTAAACATCCAGACTGTGGAAAAGAAATTCTCCCACAATCCTTTCTCAGATAGCTTAAGGCTCGTAACGTACGAAAGAAATCATTCATGATTACTGTATCTTAAACTGTTTTGAGATGAGAAGAGAACAGACCCAACTAGGAGAGAGACTATCAAGTCCTACTGTTATCATCCCATGGATTCATCCTATGGTTGAGGTTTGAACAGGGAACTCCTAGATGTTATCATGCATAGGTTTCAACCTAAAAGTCTATCATCAAATCCTTATCGAAGGAAATGAGAGTCCTAAGGGATCATGTCAATGATACGCCAAAACAGACAAAGCATCATCTTAACAGTAAAATGCATGCAATGCAAGTGAGGGAGGAAATGTGTGTGGGGCTTCATCCTCCACAAGCTCATCTCAACCTCAAGCCAGTCATGAAATAACAGTAATCGTACTGAAAAATAAACAACATGCTATCAAGCAATAAACAGTAAACTACAATCATACAGATAAAAGAAATGAAATGCCATCAGGCAAACAAACCACATGGGCAAGGGAGATGGGCTCTACCGAATACCCGCAAGCAAAGCCACGCAATAACAATACAAGCAGAGGGAGCAACTCAACCTCTAATGCAATCATGCTCCTAGATTCTACTTATTCTAGATGAACTTAATCTAATGCAACAGACAAGTCAAGCAAAACACACAATACAGAAAAGAAAACAGAAGAAAGCCTCAGCTCCTCCAGCAGCAACTCAGTCTTCAGACTTCAATCATCAATTACTCTCCAGGTTTCAACCCTACAATATGAGTTTCAACTCATCTTCTCCCTTAAGCTTCAGCTTCTTTGATCAGCTCCACCTTCAGGCTTCACTATCTTCAGGGATCTTCAAGTATCAACTTGATCTTCATGCTCTTCAAGCTTCAGCTGGAATGGCAATCTTCAAGGATTCATCCTCTTCAATGCTCTTCAATGAAGTCTTCATCTTCATGCTCAGGCTCTGACAGCTCTCAAGACAATCAAAACCAGAGAAAAATCACTTACTGGATAAGCTGGGGGATATTGAACTGCTTATTTGATCACCAAAGGTGACCTATAAGGGTTCAATATCAAATGAAGGGTTCCCTCAAAAGTTCTACCTCCTAGTTATAACACTTATCCCTCCAAAGGAGAGAGGTGTATACCAGGGGAGGACTTTGAATCATAGGGAGGAATGGAGGTGAATGATACCATCCATGTTTGAGAAAGAAATTATCTACATCTAAGCTCTCCCTAATCCTAACCCTAAAACAAAACAAAAAGAAGAAAGAACAAGCTCCTCAAGATCCTCCATGCACCTTCCAATCTTCTAGTATGCTCCACCATGCTCCCAAAAGAGATACCAAGCTCCTCAAACCACAGGGAAACTCCAAAGCAAAGCAAACTAAACAAACATGCCCTAAAGGCAACATAAACAATCATTCAATACAAAAATCCACCAAAAAAAAAGCATATTATTCTATTAAATCCTAATATAAATGCTAGGGGACCCTACATATCTACCCTTAAGTCCCATATACTCCCCATAGACTAAATTGCCCTACAAACCCTAAATCTAAAGTTGTTATTGACCTATGTTAAAGTTTTAAACTAATTTTACACTACCTAGAATTACCTAATTAAAACTACCCTAAAAATTATCACAAAAATATGGCATTAATTTAGGGGGAACCTAAGACATTCATCTAACTATCCTAAAAAGATTGAATTAAAAATCCTAAGGGCACTACCCTAATTAAATTCTACAAGATCACATATCAACTAAAAGAATTAAAAAAGCAATTAAAAGTAAAAATATTCCAAAAATATAAAAATGAAATAGAATGGCAATTTTATGATTTTATATTTTTCTAGACAGAAAATGGAAAGTGGGAAAAAAAGTCTCATTAAAAAATATTCATTTTTCAATTTTTTATGCATTTTTAAAGATTAAGGAAATTTGGAGAAAAAATTAAATGGAAATGATGAGGTGGGTGCAAGAAGTACTAATATCCAGTTCAATATGATGATGGGCCCAGGTTGGGGGTGGCGAATAGCAAAGCGCGCCTGGCCCATGGTATTCAGAAAACTCAAATTAAAATGAAAAGAAAAAATATGAAAACGCGGTGCAAATAGCATGTAATTATAGTGTAAAACGGAACTGGGCCTGAAGGGGGGGTTTGGAAAGCAATTGCATACAAAGCCCAACCAGCGTTATTAGTGAAACGCGGCGTTTCACTCGGTGGCAGATTTCCCTCCATTTCTTTTCAAATCCTGGCCGCCAGATGGCTTTCCCAGGTCAAATAGTCCACGTGATCCAACGGAGATGCTATCGTCTTCAACCTTGGTCATTTAGGGTTTGCAGAATCCATGAGAACACAAGCTTCATGCGCAGACTTTCCACTCCTTTGTTCTCCCTCGTCCCTCCACCAATTAACACGTTATAAGAACCAAACTTGCTCTATTTTTCACGTAGAATCCAACTGTGCCATTAGTTTGCATTAAAACAACCTCTATCATCCAAATCGAACGGTGTAACTTCATAGATTCAAAATTTCATCAGCTTTCGACCTTCACCAAACTCAACATTCTTTATATATAAATGATCCTCATGTTATGCTCATCAAAACTAGCCATATATCTTGCATTATCATCCGTTAAATCACTCATTCTAGCTCCATCAAGAATCAACCTCCATTAATGAAACCTCACTAATTGATCTTAAACTCACCCAAATGAACCACCTAATTGTCTCTAATGGTTTTACAATAAGAATTAGCCCTAGCCATGCCTAGAATATGGTGTAGAAGTGATTTTGCATACCTTGCTCTTGGATATGGTAGGTGGTGCAATTCTTCAATCCAAGCTTTGAGACTCCTCAAGAACAGTCCTTGGGTGATGAATACTCCTCTGCTTGCACAAGATTTGATGGAAATGGCTTGTATCTCAAGATCCAATGCCTTTTGCTTCTTTGCAATTTCAATTGGAAAGCTCTCAATTCTTCATCAATGGATCCTCCCTCTAGCATGAACACACTCAACAATGTTTGTAGAGATGATTTGTGAAGAAAAATGGAAAGGTAATGAAGAGAAAAATGAAGATTCAATGTGATTTGCAAAATGGAGTTTTTTGGATTCAATCTCTATTCTCTACCACCATTAACATCAACTATCACCAACCTTTCACCAATGCAATCCATACTCAATATATAGACAGATTGGAAAGGTCTAGAACTTCCTAGAACCATCTAGTAAGAACTTGAAGTTTCCATGCCATGATAATTTGCCTTTCCAATTCTCACCACATGATATCTCATGCAAAAACCCTTATAATGCTTGCAACCAACTTGAATATCTCCTTACATGAGATTTAGGACAATATACAATGCATATTTCCCTTATTTATTAAGCTTTTCTTTGTTTTGGTTTGGTACCCCATTATGCAAGCAATCAAATTACAAAGCAACCCCATGATGCAAGCCTCAAATCAAAATTGTGGCTGAACCATTGTTCTTAAAATGTCATTTGGAGTCAAAATGACCTATCATATGACATGGTTTGGATTTGTAACTTGGATTTTATGATTTTCCATTTCACTTGAATTAACTTATGCCTCATTTTTAGGCCAATTTTATCACTTTTTGCTATGAGCCTTTTCAACATCTCATGACCACCCTACTAGCCTTAAAACATCATTCTAAGCAACTTTGATGTTGAAGATATTTCCATTTGAAGCTTGGAAGTAGGAGATATGGCCTTATGCTTGAAATGACCTATAACTTCCAAATGACCAAAATGCCCTTGGCTTGCCAAAGCCATAAGTTGAGTTCTACAAATCCTATCAAGGACTTCTAGTACTCTATAGAAATCTAAGAAGATGCTCTTCAACATTCATGTTGACCAAGAGACCATAGGAATCATCCTACTAGGGAAAAAGTTGTCTGCAAGTTGGGTGACTTTCAAGGACCCAGATCCACATACCTCTAATGACCTGTAATTTGTCAAAACTATAACTTGAGCTCTGCAAATCCTATCAAGGACTTCTACCACTTAAATTAAATCTAAGAACAAGATATAAAACATTCATGTTATGGGGAAGATTAGATGACAATCACATCTTAAGCTAAAACTGCCTGGAAGATAGGGATCAAACTAGGGGATTTTACACTGTCAATCCTTAGAAACCCTAGCTTAAAACTTCTCAAACTCCTCAATCATGATGAGTTGGTCTAGGAATCATCCTTACAAAATCTCAATACATCATTCCATGATCTCATGGCTCTTGGATTAGGTCTCAACCTCCTCCAAATCTTCAGCTGACCTAGGGTTGACCCAGTCAAACCCTAATTCTACCATTCATGGTTGAATCTTATGAATTCTTGCATAATGACCTCTCTAGGCTTCATGATGGATTTCAAGACATCTCATAAACTTTCTTAAAGCTTCAAGTCTATCCTCACAGTCTCAGAATCATCTGAGGAGCACCCACAACTCTCAAGTTATGAGACACACAACCTTGGTTTCAACCAATTCCTCTGAGGATCTCTTGAGCTTTCTGATAAAGGTATCAACCTTCAAACACTTGATGGGTAAATAAATGTTGGTCAAATTTTAGGGTGCAACAGCTGCCCCTATTCAAACGGCTTGAACCTGACTAGGTGAGGAGCGAACGACTCTCAGCCAATCAAGGTGCGAGACGGTTGAATACCGGTAAACCCGGAAATTTGCCAACTGTTCAATTCTTCGAACACTGGAATAATAGCTGCACGGAAACTATCTGGAGAAATACTGATCTGACATCGCCGTCAGTTATCCACGCTGAATCGTCATCAGACAACCAAAACACCCAACATCGCCGCTGGAAGACTAGAGAAATTGACATTGCCGTCAAACAACCGAAACACCCAACATCGCCGCTGGAGAACCAAAGAATCTGACATCGCCGTCGATCAACCAAAATACCCAACATCACCGCTGGAGAACTAAATCTGACATCGTCGTCATAAGCAAAATACCCAACATCGCCGCTGGAGAACTAAAGGATCTGAATCCCCTAACATCGCTGCTGGAAGACTAGATCAACTTGACGTACCCAACATCGCCGTTGGAGAACTAATGAACCTGACATTGCCGCCAGAAACAATCATCCAACATCGCCGCTGGAAACGAACATAACTCTGAGAGACACTCGACATCGCCGTCGTACCAACATAATCTATGCTGGGGAGCTAAAAAGTCTGACATCGCCGTCAAACACAATCTTCTGACATCGCCGCCAGAACCAAACATCCAACATCGCCGCTGGAAACAAACATCCAACATCGCCGCCGGAGAAATACCTGACATCGCCGCCAGAAACAAACAAATATCCAACATCGCCGTCGGAGAACTAGATCATCTGACATCGCCGTCAGAAATAAACATCCAACATCGCCGCTGGAAACAAACATAATTCTGAGAGATACCCAACATCGCCGCTGGAGAGCTAGATCACCTGACATCACCGTCAGACCACTAAATCAGCTGACATCGCCGCCAGAAACACACAAAATACCCAACATTGCCGCTGGAGAACATATATGATCTGACTTCGCCGTCAAAACAAGAATCCAACATCGCCGCTGGAAATAACCATAATCTGACCTCGCCGTCAGGATGAAGAAACTTCATTGGGGAATTGGTCACACGGTAACCGGTAACACATAGTCAATCATACCATCAGGCATTCAGAGAGACTGAGAAGACCGCTTCATTAACACGGTCAGACTTCAATCATGGAGTCTTCAGAGGAGGTTCTAACTTCGCCGTCGGAAACCTGCTGGGGATGATGCTTCGCCGCTGGGGAATCTGGAGAACTATCAAGCAACTCTGTTCCGGGGGGTCCAGAAACCGTTCTGGATGAATCAGCTCTGTTGAGGCCTTCAAGAATCATCTTGAACAAATAACTCTGCCTGGGGACCTTCAAGAATCATCTTGAACCGAGAGCCATTCTGAGCAAACATTTTGTTGGGGAATTCCAGGAATCATCCTAGGTAACTCTTGCCGGGGACAAACCAATCACGGCTTGAGCAGCTTCCAAGGATTCGGCTCTCTTGGGGCCTCAGGAATCATCCTGGGCTATCTTAGCTGGGGACTCTAAGTATCAACTTAAGCAACCAACTCTGGAGACTGCACTGGGGTCTTAAGAATCATCTTAAGCAAACGGCCCTGCTGAGAAATTCAAGAATCATCTTGAACCGAAGACTTCGCTGGGGATCTCAAAAAATCATCTTGAGCAAGCGACTTCGTTGGGGAGAATGTCAGGAATCATCCTGAGCAATTGATCCTTCGGCGGAACACCTGCAAAACAAGAGCGGTAACAACCTAGACCATGCTTATTATGCATATGCTTCGGCGCCAAGCTCCACACGGTGGAAATGCTATGCGTTTATGCTAAATGCCATGCAATCATGCATAATGATGCGATCCCGTCAGCAAAATAAATGCCGAAGGGGAATCCTCATGTCAAGGAGAAAGAACTACTCAGATAGAGGAATCATCCTGCTGAGGAGAACGTGGACACGCCAATATCAATTGGACTCCGTCTGGGGAAATGATCTTCGGTTGACGGCTGCAGGGGAAACAGCTTCACAAGAACCTGGACCTGCTGAGAGAAAGCGATGTCAATCGCGAGAACAAACTGCGTGGTCGTCTCGGCTACTCCTCTGGGGATGCTAACTCTGTGGGGAAACAACTTCAGCTGCTTAACACTCCACTGGGGAAAACCAATCATGGTCTGATCAATTTCCAAGGACTCGACTCTCTTGGGTAATCTGCAAACTCGGTTGGGGAAGGAGAAATCATTCTGCTTCGCTGGAGAGAGTGCGACTCTGGGGGGAAATACAACATCGGCTGCTTAACGCTCTGCTAGGGAAAAACAATCATGGTCCCTACTGCTTCCAAGGATTCGGCTCTCTTGGGGTTTGCGAACTCAGCCGGGGAAAGAGAAATCATTCTACTTCACTGGAGAGTACGGCTTCGATGAGGAATTCCAATTCCGCTGGGGAAGAAGGAAACATCCGCCTCCGGGGGAGAGTACAACTCTGCAGGGGCATACAGCATCAGTTGTTCCTGCACTCTACTGGGGAAGAGGGAGTCATCCGACTTCGGGAGTGAGTACGACTCTGGTGGGGAATCTCAATTCCGCTGGAGACTTCAGTCTGGCACCATCAGTTGCTGCATACTTCGGCGTATGAATAGTTTCCTGCGAAACCTGCACTTGTGACCCGGTGCGGGGGGAGAATACGAGCTTCGGCGACTTTACTGGGGAAAACACGAGCTTCGGCACCCGAGCATTTCTATGAAATCTGCACTTGTGACCCGGTGCGGGGGGGAGAACACGAGCTTCGGCGCCCGAACATTTCTATGAAACCTGCACTTGTGACCCGGTGCGGGGGAGAACACGAGCTTCGGCGCCCGAACATTTCTGTGAAACCTGCACTTGTGACCCGGTGCGGGGGAAGAAATCCTGCTTCGACGCGTGACTCAGCTGATGAGGTGACGTTCCTTCAGGACACGTCTGCTTGGGGAGAGAGAATCATTTCTGCCTGGGGACACATATCAATGCTCACGGTCTTGCGTTCAGACTCTGCGAGGAGAGGCCACTGAACTCTGCTGGAGAAGGAGGAATCATCCTGCTTCAGGGATGCGCACGGCGCACTGTCTGGTATATGCTACACCTGCAACAACACAAACAAACAGGCAAGAAACCCTTCTCAAAGGGACCTATCCAGGTTATTATCTTGTGACAATATCCAATTATTTAATTGTTTCAACAATCAGTGGCCTAGGCCAGTAAGTTTATGTATGCGCATTTTATCAAAAACATTGGCGTTCTCTTTCGCAAACAAAACAGATAAATGCTAAACAGGCAAACAGAATTGTTGAACAGTATGCATTTTATTGATAACGAACCCCTGAATGGGTGAAAATGTTTTACAACAGAGGCAAGCTCCTGGAATGAGGAAGCCGCGCAAAAATAAAACATAAATATACATCAGTATATACAAATGTCGGCAACGAGGCGTAGACGAACACCAGGAGTTGATCCCTCTAAGACCCACTCGACTTCGATACTTCTCCGACGCTTCAGCTTCGGAAGAGATTGATTCAGATAAACGGCCCTCAGGTCCTCCAAACCACTAAACAATGAAAGTCCACACGCGGAACGCAGTCATTTGCTTATTCAAATCCCTAACTTTTGCGTGAACCGCCCTTTACGGGTTTTCAGTTCACCGGGATACCCTTTTTTGCCGAAGCCGCCCAGTGTAGGTTTTCGACTTCGCGGGTGTACATTTTTCAATATATCCCTAATTTTTGCCCGAACCTTTTATTCTGTTTTTGGTTCGTCGGGATGCCCCTTTTTTGCCTGGACTCTTTCTTTTTTGTCCAGCGGGTCTCTTTCAAGCAAAGTATTTTTTAACTGCGTCCGCGTTCACCGGGGATGCAAAATCTTCACCATCCATCGTGGATAACAACAAAGCTCCTCCCGAGAAGACCTTGCTGACGACATACGGACCTTCGTAATTCGGAGTCCACTTGCCCCGGTGATCGGAGTGTGGCGGAAGAATCTTCTTCAGGACGAGATCACCCGTCTGAAAGCTTCTAGGGCGCACCTTCTTATCATAAGCTTTCTTCATTCGGCTTTGGTACAGACGACCAAATGCAATCGATGCTAACCTCTTCTCGTCCATCAGGCTGAGTTGGTTCAAGCGATTCGTAATCCATTATGCCTCGTCGAGTTTTACATCAACCAAAACTCGCAAAGAAGGGATCTCCACTTCTAGCGGTAGGACAACTTCCATACCGTACACTAAGGAGAAAGGAGTTGCCCCGGTCGACGTACGGACCGTCGTACGATAACCGTGCAATGCAAATGGCAGCATCTCGTGCCAATCTTTGTACATCACAACCATCTTCTGAACAATCTTCTTTATGTTCTTGTTGGCGGCTTCAATGGCGCCATTCATCTTTGGCCGGTAAGGAGATGAGTTGTGGTGTTCAATCTTGAAGCTCTGGCACAGCTCCTTCATCATCTTGTTATTCAAATTCGAACCATTATCAGTAATGATCTGCTCGGGAACTCCGTAACGACATATGATGTCCCTCTTTATGAATTTAGCCACGACCTGCTTGGTCACATTAGCGTACGAGGCTGCCTCCACCCACTTGGTGAAGTAGTCGATAGCTACTAGAATGAAACGATCACCATTGGATGCAGTGGGCTCGATCTTGCCTATCATGTCGATGCCCCACATGGAGAACGGCCAAGGGGAGGACATGACATTCAATGGGCACGGAGGCACATGAACTTTGTCAGCATAAATCTGGCATTTATGACATCTCTTCGTGAATCTGAAGCAATCAGACTCCATCGTCAGCCAGTAGTATCCTGCTCTCAGGATCTTCCTCGTCATAGCATGCTCGCCGGCGTGCGTACCAAATGTGCCTTCATGGACTTCTTCCATGAGCATACTCGCCTCTTTCTCATCTACACATATGAGTAGCACGAGATCGTGGTTTCTCTTATACAACACTCCATCAGGATTGAGATAAAAGTTTCCAGACAGCCTCCTCAGAGTCTTCTTATCCTGGGTTGACGCACCCGCAGGATACTCCTTAGTCATAAGGAAAGTCTGGATGTCGTGGAACCATGGCTTGCCGTCGGCGGCATCCTCGATTGCAAAGACAAAGGCCGGTCTATCAAGACGCGAAAGCACAATTCTTGGAGCCTCATTCCAAAAATTGACTTTATACATTGAAGCCAACGTGGCTAAGGCATCAGCCATCTGATTTTCAGCCCTGGGTACATGATAAAGTTCCACTCGAATAAAGAACGGAAGTAGCCTCCTGGCATAATTCATGTACGGTACCAAATTCGCATGACGAGTTTCCCACTCCCCTCTAATTTGGTTGATCACAAGCGCTGAGTCACCATACACGTCTAGATTCTTGATTCTCAAATCAATCGCCTCTTCTAGACCCATGATGCATGCTTCATACCTCGCCTCATTGTTGGTAACTGGAAACGTCAGTCTCGCAGTAAACGGGATATGGGATCCGTGGGGAGTCGTGATGATAGCCCCGATGCCACTTCCATAGGAATTAACCGCCCCATCGAATATCAACTTCCACTGAGACTTCCTATCTGGCCCCTCGCCGGGCAACGGCTCATCGCAATCCTTCGCTTTGAGAAACATAATATCCTCGTCAGGGAATTCGAACTTCATCGGCTGGTAGTCCTCGATTGGCTGTTCGGCAAGGTAATCAGACAATACGCTTCTCGTGATGGCCTTCTGGGACACGTATTGAATGTCATATTCCGTTAACACCATTTGCCACCTGGCAATCCTGCCCGAAAGAGCCTGCTTCTCGAAGACGTACTTGATCGGATCCATCTTCGAAATTAGCATAGTGGTGTGATTGAGCATATACTGTCGTAGACGTTTGGCAGCCCAAGCTAATGCACAACACGTCTTCTCCAGCATCGAGTATCGAGATTCACACTCAGTGAACTTTTTACTCAAGTAGTAAATGGCATGCTCCTTTCTGCCCGTCTCGTCGTGCTGACTGAGAACACACCCCATACTATTCTCCAGAACTGTCAGGTACATGATTAATGGTCGTCCAGCCACTGGGGGTATCAAGATTGGAGGTTCTTGAAGATACTGCTTTATCTTGTCGAATGCCTTCTGGCAATCTTCATTCCAGATTATTGCCTGATCTTTCTTTAAAAGCTTGAACATCGGTTCACAAGTGGCCGTGAGCTGAGAGATAAACCTTGCAATGTAGTTTATTCTGCCCAAGAAACCACGAACTTCTTTTTCTATTTTCGGCGCTGGCATTTCTTGAATGGCTTTTATTTTCGCAGGATCAACCTCGATACCTCGTTCACTAACGATAAACCCCAATAACTTTCCGGACCGCACTCCGAAAGTGCATTTGTTAGGATTCAGCCTCAGCCTGAATTTCCTAAGCCTCTCAAAAAGCTTCAATAAGTTGACCAGATGCTCTTCCTCCGTTTGGGACTTTGCAATCATGTCATCAACATAGACCTCGATCTCATGATGAATCATATCATGAAACAAAGTTACCATTGCTCGCTGGTAAGTGGCCCCTGCGTTCTTCAGACCGAAGGGCATTACCTTATAGCAAAATGTTCCCCAGGGGGTGATAGACGTTGTTTTCTCCATGTCCTCCGGTGCCATCTTGATCTGATTGTAACCGGAGAAGCCATCCATGAACGAAAATACGGAGAACTGGGCTGTGTTGTCGACCAACACATCGATATGAGGCAACGGGAAATCATCTTTAGGGCTCGCCCTATTCAAATCCCGATAATCGACGCACATGCGTACCTTACCGTCCTTCTTCGGTACATGCATTATGTCGGCAACCCACGGAGGGTAAGTGGTGACGGCTAAAAATCCTGCGTCCAACTGCTTCTGGACTTCTTCTTTGATTTTTACAGCCATATCTGGTCTCGTCCTCCTAAGCTTCTGCTTGACGGGAGGGCAATCTTCTCGCAACAGCAAGCGGTGGACCACGATATCCGTGTCAAGTCCGGGCATATCTTCGTATGACCAAGCAAAGACGTCACTATACTCTCGAAGCATCTCGACCAGTCTCTGCTTGACATCACTCCGCAGCGCAGCCCCTACTCTGACATTTCGGACGAGCTCTTCAGAACCCAGATTTACGATCTCAATATCCTCTTCGTGAGGCAGAATAACCTTTTCCTCTTGTCTCAACAAGCGGGCCAACTCTTCCGGAAGGTCTTCGTCTTCATCAATCTCTTCCTCGGCTTGATAGATCGGGCAATCGAAGTCGAAGTGAGCCGTAGAAGGTCCAGAGTCGATGTCATCTGTTATGTGGATCCTGCAATAACAAGGGTTAAGTTTAAAACAAGAATATGCAGGTTAGCACAAACCCCATTGCCATTTTACTGTTTTTCAAAACAAATATAAAACAGGAATAACAGAGAACACAATATTTGAGTACGAAGAAAACGCCTTTGATTTATTAACAAAATGCATGTACATAATCCAATAAGGCCCTGACAATAAAACCACTATGCCCCGGGTAGGACATAGGGTTGTACAATGATTGTAAAAAGTAAATCATTACTCTTCACTTGTCAGCTGGATAATTTCCTTGATGGTCCAATTGTTGAGGTGCTCGCCCGGCTTGCTTGGCTGAATCCAAGCGTCAAGATCACAATCACTATCCCAGCTGTCTTCAGACGCCGCATTGATGCTTTCGAAAATCACTCCACCACTGGTAAATAGGATCGGCCCCTTACCGCGTGACACACTGCTAGACGAAGAAGAAGAAGCTTCAGCTTCAAGAGAATACCCCAATCCAAACTTATCCTGCTTGATCGGTATCTCCAAAATATGCCCCCAGCCTGGGGTGGAACCGGCTTCGACGACGGCCCGAGCTTCTTTGAATGAGGAGAGATTCATCTCTTGCTTCTCTGTGACGACAGGAGCTACCTCTTTCACCTTGACGGCTTCAAATGCTTGGAAGAGAGTTTCATGGATTTCGCCATCCATTTCAACATACTTAAAGGATGACAAATGGCTTACCATTATGTCCTCCTCACCGCAGACGGTTACTATGCTTCCCCCGACAGCATATTTGAGCTTTTGATGCAACGTGGACGTCACGGCACCAGCAGCATGGATCCATGGCCGGCCCAAGAGGCAACTGTAGGCAGGCATGATATCCATGATATAAAAAACCGTATCGAACGTTTCCGGACCAACTTGAATTGGCAGGGTCAACTCTCCGAAAACGTGGCGCTTAGTTCCGTCAAATTCTTTCACCACCAGATCACTGGGCGTGCAAAGCAATCCACGAGTGTCCAACTTCATTAGTGCCTTCTTCGGAAGCACATTAAGCGACGAACCCGTGTCCACCAGGACATGCGACATGATTGTGCCTCTGCACTCTATCGAGATGTGCAAGGCGTTGTTGTGATCTCTCCCTTTAGGCGTCAGCTCTAACTCTGTGAAACCTAGCCCGTTGCCAGCATTAACATGGGCTACCACCTCTTCTAGCTGATTCACTGATATCTCTTACGGTACGTAGGCAGCGTTCAATACCTTCAGTAACGCGTTGCGGTGCACTTCAGAACACAGCAACAGGTTGAGAATAGAAATCTTTGACGGCGTCTGATGAAGATGGTCTACAATCTTGTAGTCGCTCTTCTTGATTAACCGCATAAACTCTTCGGCATCTCTGACCAGCAAATCCTTCTCTACCCCACGCGGGACCTCTTCGACGGCTTTGCCTTTACCCTTATCAGCAGCATCAACTCTGACCACTTTCTCTGCCACAACCTCCGTCGGTGCAAATACTCTTCCGCTTCGAGTAATACCACTGACTCCTGTGAGATTCTGCACAGTCGACCCATACGGCTCCAGCTCTAACCTCTGACCATTACAATAGACTTCGGCGCCATAATGCCACGGAACGGCGTTAGTGCTCTCGAATGGGATCGACCCAGCTCTGGTAATAGTGATTGTAGGCGGTCGGGGCGCAGAAATAGTAATTGGTCGGCGAGGAATGGTGATGGTGGCGACTTCATCGGCCTGCTTCAGCACGACCTCTCCTGATACACTTTCAGCTCTCCGGCTGAACTGCAAAATCCCCTCAGTCATCAGACTTTGGATACCTTCTACCAACTGCTCACACCCATCAGAATGTGTAGCACAGTCCACGCATAACCCTCCGCATCCTGGAAAGAACCCCTTCTTCAACAACTTAGCTTTGACGAAACTAAGCGGCGTCTTTAAGTCTTTAACATCAGTCAGCAGATCTGCACTCTCCTCTTCGATAATGGCGTTCACTCCGCCTCCCTTATGATTAGGCATAGGGTTTTTGGTGACATTGGGCACATTATCGGAAAAGTTGATAATCTTGGCATCTACCAGGTCCTGCACCTTGTGCTTAAAGGCTTTGCAGTTCTCAATTGTATGGCCTGGTGCCCCTGTATGGAAATCGCAAGTGGCATTTGCGTCATACCCCAGTGGTGGTGCCCCTGTCACGGGAGCCATCGTCCTCTTCTGAACTAACTGAAGCTGAACCAATAAGAGGCAGTAGCACAAGCATGAACATCAATTCAAAGCATAACACAAGATATCAAGTATCATATTCAAAACATGCATACACCACTAAACATTCATCAACCCATATCAACTTTAAAAGGAACAACCATTCATAAGAAGCAAAAGAGGTAAGGTGATCATGAAATGAACATCAAGACATGTAGGTTCAGAAGCTCAAACAAGTCAT
Organism: Lathyrus sativus; assembly: GCA_963859935.3. Classification (NCBI taxonomy): domain Eukaryota; kingdom Viridiplantae; phylum Streptophyta; class Magnoliopsida; order Fabales; family Fabaceae; genus Lathyrus; species Lathyrus sativus. The sequence goes on from OZ012735.1 coordinate 211,236,271, forward strand.
ATCACATCATACAAGCATCATGAACATCAAGAAGATCATGCAAGAACACATGTTTTAGTACTAGGTCAAAGATAAACAAATATCATGTTCAACACATCACCAAATTGAAGCATCAATAAAAATTATTTAAATGAACACATAAATGTGAATCTAAAGCTCTAACTCATGGAAAAACAATCAAGATCAAGTGGGAAAAAATCCCAAAAAGAATTGCATAAGTGCATCCTCAAATCAATTCAACAAGTCAAGCATATCTCATTAATTGAGCATGAATAGAGGCTCAATAAAATCAATTAGAAAGTGGTCAAAATACATCATCAAGGCACCAAATCAATACTAAAGATTAAGAAATCAAGTGTCAAAACATGGTAGAAAATTTGGCTCAAGAAGGTAACCACAAGGCATCAACATCCAAACCCTAATTCAACATCATCAAGAAATACACCTTGCATTATTAAATTCAAATAAAATATAAAAAATAATTGAAAAATAAAATTAAAAAATATAAAAAATAAATCAAGACACCAAATGATCAGAAACATATTTTTAAATATTTTTTATATGGAGAAAACAATTAAAATAAAATCATAATAGAAAAAGAAACAAAATAGAACAAAATAAAAATAAATGAGCAAGAGGGGTGTATCAGCAAAAACAAAATGAATTGGGAATCAAGTTGTAACACAAATGGGCCAAAGAGGGGGGGTTCAGAAAGAAAACAATTGCGTAGCCCAAAACAAAACCAAACACATTCAACATCCACGTGGATTCATTAATTAAGGTGGCAACACAGTCACATGCACAAGCGAATAAAAATAAAACACGCAATATCATTTGAATTTGAAAGAAGGCGTGAAGGCCATATTACATCATCCCTAACCGTCAGACGCTGGAGCCCTATCTCTGGCCGTGTTCTTCGGCCAACCACCGGCGGAGGCGCCCTAAAACCACCTAGAAATGAAGGACAAAACCACTATTCCACCTATTTTTTCATGTTGATTCCAAGTCCACCATTATTTTTCAAAGATAAACACTCTAAGGCACTGAAAATGAAGCACGAAGGAATGCATACACAAACTGAAACTCACCAAAACAACACAACACCATGCTCAAACATTGCTTACCACATGTAGGACTTCAGATGCATCCAAAATGATCCCTAAATACACATAGATCTAGCATGAAGAGCTTGAGAAAATTCAGAAGTTACCTAGTGGAATAGGTCCATTGCACCTTGCTTCCTTGATTATAATGCCTCATAAATCTTCCTACAAGCCTCAATGGTGATGGAGAGAGTAAGAAAATAAAGGAAATCTCATGGAAAAGTAAGGCTCAAGAAGAAGAAATTCTTGAAGGAGGGAGAGCTTCAGATATGAGAATGTGAAGAAGTGGCTCAGGTTTTGAGTTAAGAGGCTTATATAGGATGCTTTTATGGTTGGAATATAGCTTGGAAATGAAGTTGAATGGATTGAAGTTAGTTGCTTTGGTTTGGCAATGGAAAAAAAGAGAGAGAAAAATGGTGCACATGTGGTAGGCTCGGGTTCTGTTGCTTTCTAGGCTTGGAGAGAGGTTTGTTGTTGCTTTGGTGAGTAAGAATGAGTTGAAATGAGGCATGAAAAGGGTGGGATAAAGTCAGCACGTGGGAGAGTGAGTATGATACAAATTGGTGCAAAGTTTCTTCTTTTCCTATTATGGAAAGAAGTGATAATTATGGCAATGCATAAAGCGTGATTTGTTTAGGTATTTGTGGCAAGAGAAATATGGTGGTGTAGTGGGGAAATTTGTGAGTGTAAACTATTGATTAACTTCAAATGTTACCTGCTACCAGTTACTGGGTAGAAAAATAAAGGCAACAAGCTCGGGAGGAAGGATTACATTTTACCGGTCACTGGATAAAAACAAAGGATAACCAACCAAAAGGGGTGAGAGATATTACCTGCTACCTCTTACTGGATAGAAAATAAAGGCAATATACTCAAAAGGTGAAGAAATATTATCGGTTACCCGTCACTAGGTAGAAAAAAAAGGCAATGGACTCACATGAAAATATTACCAACTACCTGTTACTGGGTAGGGTAAACAAAACTCAACTACCTGTCACTGGGTAGAAGAAAGAAAATAAAGGTCGACTACCTATCACTGGGTAGGACGAGAAATATATCATTAGCTACCTGTCATTGGGCAGCTCAAACCACATGACAGACTTCTCAAATAAAGAGACAACCATCTGTTGGAGATGAAATATTCATAACTCTGTCGGGGATCTTCAAAAGAGATACAAACAAGTTAAATCATATAATAGAGTTCTCAAATAAAGAGACAATCATCTGTTGAGGATTTCACAACAAACTTCTCACCGGCACTTCTTCCACAGAGATGCCATTTGATGGAAAAGCTGGTCGGGTAAGGATCCAATGTTTCATAATAAACTTCTCTGTTGAGGACAAACTAGAGATATGCCATTTATTGCGAAGATACAAATAAACTCCTGAAGATTACACAAGCTGCTTAAACAAAAAGGCTTCCACTTGTTACCAGGTGAGGTTTACCTTGTTGGAGACACACAAGCTGCTCAAATAAAGAGGCTTCCACATGAAGCCGCACAAGAAATTACCAAGAGAGTCTCAAAACACCGCTGGGGAAATTCAAATCTTCATCTTCTGATGGAGATCAGTAAAGTGATTTCTGCCGAGGAAAATAAATCCTCAAAAGAGAGAAATAAATACATTCTCATCATTTAGGTTTCATAGCCCAGAGAAAATCAAAATAACTGCTACAAGAGACCAAAGTTCAATCCAGGAACAAACTAGAGAGAAATGGTCAAACAATACTTGACTTGATGAGGAAATATCTAACCGGGGATCAATTCCATCCAGATAAATAGTGGGGAGAAAAGCTAAAATAAACATCTTCCACGAGGCATAAACCCGATGGGGAATTAGAAAGAAGATACATTTTCTGCTTAGGGTCGACATTCTAATGGAAAGAGAACACATGCACTTCACGGGGATAACGACACCGGAGAGCAAGGAAGCGCCAACAAAAATGCAAGATGCACAGTGCAACACAAACATGTTATGCTCAACAAAATGAATGTGCAGGCAATGCATATGAGTATGAATATGCTGACAAAACAGACAAAAAAGGATAAACAGAGGGTGAACAAAACATCAGAAAACCATTAAAAACTCGGCTAATCTCAACAAGCTGGAGACATCACTGGATATCCTACTAGGAATTTAACTGAAGAAATCCTGCAAGGGATAAAAAAAGCCATCAAAGGAAAATAAATCTTACTAAAAGGCACAAATCTCGCTGAGGAGATGGAGATACTGCTTGAGGAAAAAATCTAAAGATCAACCTTCAATAATCAGTAATCCACAAAGGGGATAATAACATCAACTCTGCTTCGAGGACGAAAGATAAACTGTTGGGGGAACATCAACCCAAATCTTCCTGACCCATCCTAGGGATAAGAATAAAAATCAATTGAAAGTCGTTTCAAAAGGGTTGGAGAGATCTGCTGCAGAAAAATAATGGATCCATTGGAGGATTGTAATCATGTAAACAACTAAAAAAACTCCACTAGGGAATAACACATATCTTATGAGGATATCAGAAAACATTCGCTGAGGACTATCCAACTCTGAGAGAAACATCCTGGACTTGCCGGGGAAAATAAGAAGTTAACATCCTAGCAAAAAGTTAAATTGTGGGAGATTTTAAATCAATACCCAACACAAGGTGAGAGAAAACCCAACAGGCGACTACTATATAAATACTTCTTAGAAAAAAGAAACATTGCTCTTTGCTTGGGAACGTCCAAAGTAATAATTCATAACCTCCACTGGGAATCAACAAGGACAAATCTCTGTGTGGGCATTAACATTAAGAAGAAGTGGAACTCAAAAATTGCTCAACTGCCTGATCATAACCTGGCTGGACGAAGGAAACATACTCAGCCAGGGAAAATTTGAATCAAGACTTAACTGGGAAAATCGAACAACACTCGTCTAGTTATCCATAGGAATAAAACTCTGCTAAGGGAATACCATCAAACTTTACTGGAGAAACATTAACATAACTCTACTGGGGAGTTGTCAATATATTCTACCAGAGGAGCAAGAAAGAACCCTGCTGAGGAAAACATCAACAAACTCTACTAGGGGAGAGTATCAACAAGAACAAACTCCCCTGAAAACAACACTAATTTTTTGCGCTTCGAGATTTTACCATTCTTGGGATTATTGTTGACATACCTTTTTATATTCATAAATCAAAGAAAAATATTTTTATAATTTTCAAAATTTTAAGTCAATTATTCATATTTGTTTCAAAAATCATCATAAAAAATAAAATGAAATTATGTAAACAAAAACAAAATGAGAATTGCAAACAAAGGGACAAAGGCCCAAATTTTATTGATAGAATGGTAGTTCGCAAAAAGGCATAACTTCACGGATTATTACCAAGTTTGGAAAATGGTAAATAAAATGGAAAGGGCTACATTGAAATACAATGACCACTATTCCCCCTAACAACTTTGAATTTCAATTGTGCTTGAGACTTCAGCTGAGGATGATTGAAATAAAGTCCTTGATATGAAATGTTGCTTCAAGCGATCAAGACTGGCCAGATGCAGTTACTTGCCATAATCCATAACGTTTTCCTAGATTGCCCTATCATGTTTTCAATATACTGGGAAAACTATTTCTGTTTTTGTCTCTAATTTTTGCCAGGACCGCCCTTTCGGGTTTTCAGTCCACCGAGACGCTCATTTTTGCCTAAGCCGCCCTTTCGGGTTTTCAACTTAGCGAGTTGTTCTTTTATTTTTTAGGCGAAGTATTTCTTGACTGCATGGACATTCACAAAACGAGTGAACTCTTCACCATCCATAGTTGTAAGAAATAATGCACCGCCAGAGAAGGCTCTCTTAACAACATATGGGCCTTCATAATTAGGTGTCCATTTGCCTCTAGAATCAGTGGTAAAAGTCGAGATCTTTTTTAGCACGAGGTCACATTTTCTGAACACGCGAGGTCGAACCTTTTTGTCAAAAGCTTTCTTCATTCTTTGTTGATACAATTGGCTATGACATAAGGTCGTCATTCTTTTCTCTTCAATCAGACTCAACTGGTCGTATCTACTCTGACACCATTAAGCCTCAGACAATTCAGCTTCCATCAAAACTCTCATAGAAGGGATTTCAACCTCCATCGGAAGCACTGCTTCCATACCATAAACAAGAAAGAAAAAGGTTTCCTCTATTGAAGTGCTGACAGATGTACGATATCCATGCAGAGCAAAAGGGAGCATATCATGCCAATCCTTGTGCGTAACAACCATCTTCTGAATGATCTTCTTAATGTTCTTATTAGCATCTTCAATAGCCCAATTCATATTAGTTCTGTAAGGAGAAGAATTATGATGCTCAATCTTAAACTCATCGCATAATTCCTTCATCATCTTGTTATTCAGATTTGATCCATTATTAGTGATAATCATGTTCGGAACACTATACTGACAAATGATTTGGTTCTTGATAAACCGAACCACTACTTGCTTGGTCACATTAGCATATGATGCCGCTTCAACCCACTTGGTAAAATAGTCAATAACCACCAATATGAAACAGTGTCCATTTGACGCTTTAGGCTCAATCATTCCAATCATATCAATTCCCCACATGGAGAAGAGATAACATTGAGAGGAGTGGGAGGCACATGAATTTTGTCAGCATAAATCTAGCATTTATGACATTTCTTCACATATTTATAACAGTTAGTTTCCATTGTCAGCCAAAAGTAACATGCCCTTAACATCTTCTTAGCCATTGCATGTCCATTGATATGGGTACCAAAGGATCCTTCATGAATTTCTTTCATCAACATGTCTGCTTCACGCTTGTCTACATATCTGAGCAAGATCATGTCATAACTTCTCTTATACATCACATCATCATTTAATAAGAAACTACCAACCAATCTTCTCAAAGTTTTCTCATCCTTCTTTAATGCCCCAAATGGGTACTCTTGATTTTGAAGAAAAAATTTAATATCATAATACCAAAGTTTGTCATCGACAACCTCTTTAACTCCAAACATATGAGCTGGTCTATCAAGATGCATAACATCAATTTTTGGCACATCATTCCAATGATTTACCATAATCATGGAGGATAAAGTCGCTAAAGCATCTGCCATTCAATTCTCTGCTCTGGGTATATGGTGAAACTCAACCTTATTGAAGAAAGTTGATAACCTTCTTGCATAATCACGATAAAGAATCAAATCAGGTTGACGTGTCTCCCACTCCCCTTTAATGTTATTAATCACCAGGGCTGAATCTTCATATACATCAAGGATCTTGATTCTTAAATCAGTGGCTTCTTCCAGACCCATAATACATGCTTCATACTCTGCCACATTCTTAAATAAATAGCAACATGAGGTCAACATCACTTGTACTTATGGCCTCAATTTGAATGATGATAACTTTATGAATCTTGCTCCAATGAAAGAGAAATTAAGCTCAAATGAAAGCATATAGGAAGATCAACAATTTTCATGTTGATCACAACTTGAAACAACACTTGCATCAAAGTGAAAATGGCCCTTGAAGTAAGCATCCAAAAACTGTCCAAGATACTTGAGAAAAATTCTAAGTTAAAATGCTACTTTGGCAACTTGAGCAACTTATCTTTGAATCTTCATAACTTGAGGAGCATTGATCCAATTGATGATATCATGGCACAAAATGAAAGTGGGAAAAATGAAGGACAAATTTCATGTTAGAAAAAAATTGAAATAAGGCTTAGAACCATGAGAAATTTTCCTTTGAAGTTGGTTCCAAAATCTAACCAAAGACTTGCTAGGTTTGGCCACTTGAGCACCTTGTCTTTAAAACATCATAACTTGAGCTCTAATGATCCAAATGAAGAATTCTTGGTACCAAAAGAAAGCTTGAAGGATGAGGAATAATTTTTATGTTGAAGAGAATTTGAATTGAAGCTTGAATCATCAAGAAAATTGATGTTGAAAACATGCCCTCCAAGCTGCATTTTAACACTTAGAAAAATTAAGTATTGGAATTTTCATTTTATTTTTCCTAACTTCATGCCATTAGAACTTTTGATATATGCATCTTTTGAAGTTGATTTCTTCTACAAACTTGTAGTATGCGATATGATCTCCAATTTGATTATTGGTTTGCACCTTTTGGATCAAGGATGAGGGAGATATGAACCTTGTAAGATAAGCAAAAATTCTGATTTTTCCATACTTAATGAAATTCAAGAAAACCCTAATTTAGCAACTCTTCCTGATTTTATGTGTAGCGGTAAAAAATCGTGAGCGTAAGTTATTAATTAACTTAACTCAAAAAACAAGAGTCGCCACCGCACTTTTATTTTATCCAAATAAAGGAAAGGAAAAAGAGCGAACAAAACCAAAGAGTTCTAAAACAAGAACAAGAAACAGAGATCAGGGTAAGGGGGTTGGTTACGCAATGGGAAGGTGTTAGCACCCAAAACGTCTATAGTACTCTATAGGAGCCCTTTGAAATATTTATGTTTTTTGGTTTGAAAATGGTTTGTTTGAAAAGAGATTGGGGAGATGAGAAGAGAATTATTTTTTAGACTTTTGTGTTTGGAGAGACTTATCGCCTCATGCCTACGTACCCACAAGGTGCAATATGGGATCAAAACCCCGTAGTTCGTGGTACAAATGACAAAAAACTTGTTGGTTTTGATTGATTTTAGATGTAAAGACAAGTCGTCATTTTAAGGAGAAAACTGCGACTATTCACCCACGAGTATTAAGACAACATCTGCGTCACATAAAGATGGAGGATTTGCTTGGATTATCAACAAGACTATCACTCAACATCAACGTGGTAAATGTCAAAGTCTTAATAACGCGGGGAATAGGAGACTCACATCTCAACTATAGAAATGAATCATGTCTAAACTTTTATGAAAAGTTTTAAAGTGAAAAAGTGCATAAAGACACAAAAAGAGTTGATGAGTTTTTGTATTTTTTATGTCTTTTGAAATTGGTCAAAGTATGATTAACATTGATTGACTTTTATTAAGAAGAACAAAGTTTGAAAATCACTTGACGAAAGTCAAGGTTTTATTGCGAAAGCGGTTTTGAAGTTTGAAACCAAGAAGGTTTTGAAAGAGGAAGAAAGTTTTGAAAATTTAAGAAGGGAAGGAGATGAAGTGACTATCCTAGAAACCAAAATAAGAGCTAGAGGTAAGAAAGATCTAACCGACTTGTAGCACACTCCATAGCAAGCAAAAAAAGAATTCCATCCGACTTAAAGCATAAGCTAATGAGCAAGCCAAATAAAGGCTAAGATCCACAATACTCCAAGCATAGGAATGAGAGCCCTAATTCTAAGTCCAAAGATCCATGAAGTCCAAGGTCTAAGAGTAGTCCAAGAGCATAACCATAAAGTTAATAGCACCAAGTTTTTTAGAGATTTTTTATCCTTTATTAGTATTTTGAACAAGGTATGGTCCAAGTGGACAAAAGAGAAATGACATAAACATAAACAAAGATATGATATGAAATGATAATATGGAAACATAAAAGTAAGAAATAAGGAGTAAGAAGAGAATATAAACAAAATTAAACAAGGATAATGTTAGTGAATTAGTAATTAGTGTTTAGAACATATGATCAATGATGATTAATTCTTGCACTTAGACCAAGGTTAATGAAAACTCATTAAAGGATTGATAGAATCAAAGCCTCCTAACAATGATTTTCATAGGTATTGGACTTAAGACAAGCAACTAAACATACTTGGACTTTTAAACGTAAGTTTGAGCCACGAGTGATTATTTTCCGATTAAGGGACACTTTAGCGCTATATTAAGAAATCGTAATCGGGTTTATGTAGAAACCACGACTATCTGAGGCTGGTCAATAATAATGTTAGTGTTAACACATGTTAGAGAAGTGATATGTAAATCACTCTCCTAAAACATGCCACACAAAAAGAAAAGAGGCAATGATCTCATCACAATCAAGATTTTTCATCAATTAATCAAAGGTAATCTATCACTATTCCAAAGTACGGAGAATTATCTCAATGATTATTCATCCATAGATTTGAAATAATGAAGATTAAACAACCTTGATAATCAACAATCTATGATCCATAGATTTCATCGATCAAAAATAAAAAGAAGAAGAAAGAAAATTAAAATGAAAATAAATTTCAATTTGAATCTTAAATCAATTAAATCATCATCAATATCAATCACCTCTTTTAGTAGATAAAATCAACACTCAAAGTCCATTGATATTGATGAGATCTTATCAAAATTCAAGATCCAAAACAAAAATCTATTTTAAGAAATTATTTCAAAAGAAAAAAAAAACAAATGTTAGGAAAAAAAATTAAAATGAAATTGAAAAAAGGAAATGGAGGTTTTAAAATTAAAAAAAAAAGTGATGATAGTAAAAAGGCCCAAACAGCCCGATATCTTTTTGAGAAAAGAAAAAAAATAAAACTAAAATAGAAAAGAAATGAGGATCAGAATAACTTGGTCATCTTCTTCATTTTCACACGCGGCACCGTTTACCACCATAGCCATGATTCCAAGCTTGCTCAAATCAAAACGGCGGGAAGCGAAACCAACACGGTTGTGATCGATATCAAGAATTACACACAACAGCATCGACGGTTCAAACAAATGCAACTAGAAGTAACAGATCGAAAACATCGGAAATGTCTCAGACTACCTTCAAATTGAGGTGAACGGTGAAACATAATTCTCTTCTTCTTCTTCTTTGCAAATTACACTCGAGCTGTTGTTGTTCGTTGATGTTGATGAAGAGTTGTCGCGATTTATATTGAGATGCGAAATTGAATGTCGGTTTTGATGGTGAAGGTTAAAGAAAATATGAAGGGAAATGTGGATGAATTTTCAAGGATTATGAAGCTTGAAGGTGATTGAAGGTTCGTTTGAAGCTATGCGAGGAAGTTGAGAGATGATGGAAAATTTGGATTGAAGTTTGGTTTGATTTTTGCAGAGTGATGAGGGGCTATTCAAGCTTGAAAAATTGTGAATGAAGCGTTCTCTATTTATAGAAGAGGTGAGTGATTTCAATTTGAATATTGTTGCTACCGTTTTGATCTTTGTTTTTGCGTTTTCATTTGATGCGTTGTGTGAACCGTGCGTGACCCATGTGCATCTTTCATGTCATTTTGATTTTTCATTTTTAGCTCTTGTGTGACGTGGATTTTCTGGTTTATTGATTTCAGCTCACTTTCAAATATATGACGTGGATTATTTTTCAGCTGGCTCATGTGCTATCCATTTTTGATGCAGCTAAGGAAGCAATTAGTGATTGCTTGGTTAAAGCAATTTTCTCTGCAACTGATAAGTGGTCTCTCTTCATCATTGCTTGGAGAATCTTTGCGACATTCAAATCAAATGAAGCATTACTTTCCGAGCTACTACAAACTAAATTGTCATCTTCAGCTCCATTAAGATACTCATCCATCAAATCCCACCTTCCAAGTCTCCAGGCAGCCTGCACACCTTGCATACACCATGCTCTGATATTGCTCTTGTCTGTGCATCTCTCATTTTCTGCTCATCTTTCATCTTCTTAGTTTCAATGTCGACTTGTGTAACCCCAGCGTCCACAAAAACAACTTCTATAGTTGTTGGCGTCGCCACAAACAGTTGCCTCCGATGCCAAACAGCACTAGTAGCATATGGAATTGAAACATCTCCCAGGTATCTATATTGTGGGTGCAAAGAAGATATGACTATGTATTGTTGGTATGCAAATGCACAATACTCGACAGTTTGGTCCCAAGCAGTCCATTCTGGCTGAGGAAGTAGACCCCCCACAGGCTGAAATGTCTCCCAACTGTATAACTGAAATTTTTGAGGTGCCGCCTCAGCTGGAGATCTATGTGAAGAAGATCCATCATCATAAGTGGAAAATGAAGAAAGACCACTGCTTCCATAACCCGATAACGGCATAGACTGGATTGTCGAAATAGCAGTAGCAGCAATAGGACTGATTCTTCTAGACGTCTGATAGGCAACACCAAGCAGTGCCCCTCCATGCAAACCAATGACTGGTTCACTGCGTGCACCAACAGACCTCATTAGTATATTTGATGTTCCATCATCCAACACGATTCGCACTTGAACAGAAGCTGAAGAACCAGCAGCAGCAATACGTAATTCCGCCTCATTATCACGCAGCAGCCGAACATATGCAGGAACCAATTCCATCTCGGTGGAATCAGGACCAACAACTTCACAGAGCTCATAAAGTTGATCGGCAACCATGTAACGAATGTGCCATGACTTGCCCTGAGAAAAGTTGACTATAACAGAAGGAAAAATGTGCAACACAATCTTGAGACTCCAACAATTTTTTAAGAGCTGCATAAACCTCAACAATAAGAAGCCAAACGGAATCTTGATCGTTTTGTGTGAAATCATCAAACGCATACATGATTTCAGTATCTTTAGGTAAGCAGTTTCAACAGCAGGAGGCAATAATTGAGAAAACACATTGACACTTGCAACTGAAGTAGGAATTGGCTTAATCCGACGTGAGCATGCTGATCAATATTATCAAGCCTATTTACTTGCTTCAATGAATTGCTAAGAGGCAAACTGGAAGATTGGTGACAGTAGCAATACTCTCTTTCTGAACCACACATTTTTCTCGACCGCGCATGTAATGCATCAGCTTGACAGCATGTCAACTTTATATCATTCTTACTATATGCATTTAAATAGCCTTTAGGATCAGTATTGACTTTCCACTGGATTCTTTCACATAGAGTAGTTTGGTACAAATTCAACCTTCCACTCACTGTCTTGATATCAACTTGAAAGCTAGCATCTTTAATGGGGTTTGCAATGTTTTTGGGGTTACCACTGCTATACATCATCATTCACCAAAGATTTTAACCCAGCCTTCAGAATAGGAAGCACAATTTTAAACAGTGCAGAAAAGCCATCAATTTTTGGTTTTATCAGCAGAAGAGACTGCAATAGAACAAAAAAGAAGAGTGTCTTTGACAATTCTGAATCATTGCAGCTTTCAACAAACCAGGCAACATTATCTTCAGGGTGGACCATGAAATTGCTAGCCAAGTGATTGATATCCTTCAAGTTAATAGAAGATAAACTTCCAAGTATCGGAGTCGTTTCTTCAGAGCTAGACAACACAACAATCTGATAAAGTGGCCAGGTAAGTTTGTTGACTAGTACAAGAGCTTTTAAATTCAAGTCATGTGTCTGTGGCATAGCAAGGAGTAATGGAAAAATCATGGCGGCAATGTTTTTTTCAAGTAATCAGAATGATCACGGAAATATGATATGGATTTCTTTAAACAGGTGACAACGACTTCTCCAGTTAGACTTGCATTATCGGTTGAACCAGACAGCAGCTTGCCAACATATCTTCTTATCACAGTTTGCAGTGTCTCGATAAGCTTAAAAGCACCTAGTACATTTTGCAAGCCATCAACATTTAAAGCTGCTTGAACGACTGTTAGATCTTTATCATCAAGCTGACCATCATCTGTATCCTCCAAAATTGAACGCCTCGGACTAGCAAACTTGTTTTTCAGATCAATTGCTTCTTGTTCTATAAGCTCCAGAATATTTTTCCTGGTGGACAACAGTTCCTCTAACTTGGAAATTTGTTCAGTCAAAGACTTATTTTCAGCCACAAAGTTGTCACTCTCACGAAGGGTTAGTCTTCTTAGGCTCATGTCCAAAAGAGCTTCAGCTTGTTTCTCAGAGAGATTGAACTCATTTCGTAGCCCGGCTGCAGCAATTGAGTTACTTGAAGCTTCGCGTATTATGTGAATCACCGCATCCCGATTATTGAACCCAACAAGAATACCCTCAACAATATGTCTTCTCTTTTGTGCTTTTGATAACTGAAATCTTGCACGTCTTTCAACAACAGAGCATCTGAAGTCTAAGAATGCCTGTAATATTTCTTTCAATCCCATTTGTTTAGGTTGTCCGTTAAGAATGCCCACCATGTTGCAACTAAATGCAGAAAACAGAGATGATGGATAATGAAAAGAGAAACGCAGAACTTATATGAACTTCTCCGCCTAAGCAGAAAAGATTTCAAAAATCACTGTGTAACCGAAGTCTCCATTGACTAACTAACTGACTGCTCCCATGTAAAAAACTTTGGATTCAAATTTGCAGCAAACTCTGTCGTGCTGAGATACCGCAGTAGTTCTTCAACTATATCCATCACGTTTGTAACATCACGCATGCCATAAAGCAAATCTAGAGCACGCCTCCGAATTCTGATGTCAGGATCTATCCTTCTTCTAACTTCTGAGCAAAACGCCTCATGGCGCTAGGATTAAGGTGGCATATAAACAGATCAAGCATGCTTTCGTAATCTGCGGTAACTTCAAAGGTTTCTTTTGCTTTATCAAACTGTCCAAACCTGATACATGAATAACCCAACTATCTGAACCTGTGAAATAATTGAGATGTTGGAGGGCATCATGGATAGTCTCTTGAACGCAGAAACTCATCTTTCAAAACAGATGAAGCTATTGAAAAATGAAGAGATTTCACAGCATAGGCCCCCCGCATCACCTGGGTGAACTGTGGACCTGATTAGGATAATGACACAACTAAATCTCCACAAACGGGAGAGCCTAAAGCAAGGATGTCCAGAGACCTTGGTGTTACACGCAAGCTGTCAAATCTTGATGTTATTTGGTATAGTATTTCTGACAATTCTAGCTTCTGCTTAAAACTTTGTTGCATTGTGACAAATCCAATGAGAAGAGGCTCAAGAAGACCAACAAGACAGCTTTTAATCTCAACTCCCTTCTTCTGTCTGGGATTTATCTCTGTCGGGCTAGCAAGCAACAGCCGATCATTCAAAGCACCAACCAAGACTGCACGAGGCATACTAATTGAGAGAATAGTCCTCACTTCCATCCCACCCTAGTATACTGATTGCAGTAGCAGTAGAAAAAAGAAGGACAGGCCCAACTCATAAGAGTGATCTGAATCATGAGAGAGAATTCCTTGTCCAGATGAGTGAATGAACTTATTACAGTGTCAAACTTCTCTGCAACAGTTTCCAGAAGCACATTTAGTCGTTCACTGTTAGGATATCTGGACAAAGTAGATTCAATTGATCTTCTCAAAATCTCCCCAATGCATTCTACCCCAAGTTTGACAGAAATATAAAATGCTTCAGGCGCATTTGCTTGAGCAAGTAGAGAAGCAAGAGGTTGGATCTCATTATCACTGTATTCATTTACACCTGTAGCTATACATGTTTCATTTACTTGATGCAAAATGTAATCAAAAAGCACTGAATACAGATTTTTCCTTTCTTCTCTTGAGTTTGTAAGGGAATACTCAATGAAAATAAATTGAACTCCAATAAGATCAAGTTGATCCACAAGAAACTTCGGTTTTCTAGGAATAGACTCTGTAACTTCATCAAGAACTTCGTAAAACATGTTGGTTAACATGGAAATCAGCTTGCAATGAACTAATTCTGCCCAGGAGTTCTCCCTGCTAATTCTTATAAGTTCTTTCAGAACCCTTATGTCGAGTCCTTGTAAAAATTGTTTTGTCAACATGCTCGATCAACGTATCTAGATTTTCAACCTCCATCAAAAGATCAACAGCTTCTGGTTCAGAATTATGCTTCATGTGAAAAGCAACTATCTATTGTACAAGTTCCCTGCATGAATGAACATGCATCATTTCTTTGCAAAGAAATCCCCTCCAGTCCCAAATACTGAGTTGTTTCTATAACCATCATCACCACTCAAAGATAACAGAACTGAAGGAATGAGCTCTTTATCATTGTCTTTGTGATGTATATGTACTGAAATCTAACCAAGCTTCTGACAACTAAAGGAATAAAGCCCAACTTGTTTTAAATGATAGCCAGACTTTGAAGCCTGAACTGTATAACCAACATCAGCATACAGCGAACCTGCCACAAAGGAGCCATCAGATACCGTATTATTTGTCACAATTGGTTGAGCATCCGACTGAGCTTTGAGAACTTCCTTGGCAACATCAGCTGCTGGAGTTAAAGATTTGTTCCATTCATTAACAAGTATTTGATCAAGCCATGGTAAACATTGGTATCTTCAGCAGCACGAATAACATCCAAAAGTTGTGTAGTATCATCTGCTTGTATAAATAACTCAATTGCATCGCTTACAAGCCCATCCCTAAGTTGAGCCTTCGCAACCAGACTCCAAACAACATCTTCTTCAACTCTGAAGGCAAACTCAACAGCTGCTACGAATATTATCAACCAACACATTGACTTGCACATACAAATCTCTGAATCTCTGGACCAAACTTCTCATAGAACACTGCTTGATAAACCAATGGATTTCAACACAAGACAATTTGATTTTTTTGAACAATTACATTTCCTGAGAAAATAACCCACTGCCACAACCAATTTGCACTTGAAGCAATCTCTTGATAGTTTGACCAAGATAAGGTCAAACTTCCATTTGATTTAAACTTGAATGAATGTCCTTGCCATCAATCTCCTTGCAAAACCCTAAACACACAAAGAAGAGGAAACAAGCAAAATTGCAAAATATTTTTGGTATGTTGGTTAGAGGTTAGTAAACATAAACAATAAAAAGCAAGTAAGAAACACACAAGGGTGCCGGGAGAACCATAAAGTATGATCTTGTTTGCGTATGTAATGATGCAAATGAAATATGGGATCTTAGGGGTAAAAATTAGGGTATTACAGCTGCCCCTATTTAAGATTCTTCTATCCGGAGATATGAAGATTGACATCTTTGTCTCGACTAGATAGAAGAGACTTAAATATAACAATAAACCCAATTTTTGGCCCTAAGAGACCACAAAATGATATGATTATGCTAATGGTATGCGAACACAAGACCTTTGTGGGGAGAGAAATGCCACAGGAGACAAACAAAAGCTCGGGAGAAAAAGAGAGACTCCACAAGGCAAAACAAAAGAGCAAGATCATATTCCGATAAAGGAAAGGAAATAGCTCAATGGGAAAAGAGATACCAACTTCCAGTTACTGGGCGAAGATAGTCGATCCAAAGAGAACAGGTAAAATGCTTCTACTGGTTACTGAGTAGAAAATAAGCGTAATAAACCAAATGGGGTGAGAAATATTATCGACTACCAGTTAATAGATAGCACAATAAAGGCAATATACTCAAAAGGTGAAGAAACATTACCGGATACCCAGTACTAGGTAGAAAAATTTGGGTAATGAACTCACAAGGAAAGATTATCGACTACCGATTACTGGGTAGAAAAATATGTCAATAACTGACCAAAAAGGATGAGCAAAATACTCAAAAGGGTGAAGAAACATTACCGGATACCCAGTACTAGGTAGAAAAATTTGGGTAATGAACTCACAAGGAAAGATTATCGACTACCGATTACTGGGTAAAAAAATATGTCAATAACTGACCAAAAAGGATGAGCAAAATACTCAAAAGGGTGAAGAAACATTATCGGATACCTATTACTAGGTAGAAAATTTTGGGTAATGAACTCACAAGGAAAGATTACCGACTACCGATTACTGGGTAGAAAAATAGGACGGTAACTGACCAAAGGGAGGAGACAAATGCTACCTACTACCTATCACTAGGTAGAAAATAAAGGCAACAAGCTCGGGAGGAAGGATTACCTTTTACCAGTCAAATGGGTAAAGCATAACCAACCAGAAGGGGTGAGAAATATTACCAGTCAATAGAGGTAATATACTTGAAAGGTGAAGAAACATTACCGGATACCCAGTACTAGGTAGAAAAATTTAGGTAATGAACTCACAAGGAATACCTGCTACCAATCAATGGCAACTTAAATCCCACAACAAACTTCTCAAATAAAGAGACAACCATTTGTTGGGGTGAGTTTTATCTTGTTGGAGACATACAAGTTGCTCAAATAAAGAGACTGTCACATGAAGTTGCCCAAGCAATCACCAAGAGAGTGTTATCAAAACACCGCTGGGGAAATCAAATCTTCATCTTCTGATGGGAATCAATAACAGATTCCTTCCGAGGAAAATAAATCCTCAAAAATACCTTTTCATCATCCAGGTTTCACAGCCCAGGGAAATCCAAAATAACCGCTGCAAGAGACCAAAGTTCAATCCAGGAACAAACTGGAGAGAAACGGTCAAACAAGACTCGACCCAATGAGGAAATAACTCAACTGGGGAACAATTTCATCCAGATAAAAGCTGGGGCGGAAAGCTAAACAAACATCTTCCACGAGGCATAAACTCAGTGGGGAATTAAAAATGATAGGTATTTTCTGCTTAAGGGTGGACACTCTAATGGAGAGAGGACACATGCACTCCGCGGGGATAACAACACCAGCGAAAGGGAAACACCAAAAAAATGCAAGATATACAATGCAACAAGAACATGCTATGCTCAACCAAAATGAATGCGCATGCAATGCATATGAGTATGAATATGCTGACAAAACAGACAAAAAGGGCAAACAGAGGGTGAACAAAACATCACAACACCACTGAAATACTCGGCTAATCTCCGCAAGTTAGAGATATCATTGGAGATCGTGCTGGAGATCAGCAACAGAAACCCTGCAAGAGATACACAAGAGCCATCAAAGGAAAATAAATCCTACTACAAGGCTTAAATCTCGCCGAGGAGATAAAGATATCGCTTGGGGAGGAGACCCCAAAGATAAATCTTCAACCATCAATAATTCAACAAGAGGGAACAACAATATGAACTCCGCTTCGAGAAAAAAACGGTTGGAGAAAACGTAGCAACACAAATCTTCCAACCCTGACAGGTGACTGCTATGTCAACACTTCTTATAAGTAAGCAACATTGTTCTCTACTTGTGGAATAATCCAAAGTAAATATGCATAATCTCTGCTAGGAATCATTAAAGACAAATCTCTGCATGGGCAAAAACATCAAGGAGAAGTGGTCTTCAAACTTCTCAAATGTCCGATCATAACCTGGTTGAATGAATAAAACATATTCATCATTTGAATCAAGACTTTGTCGTGGAAAACCGTTCAACACTCGTCTGGTTTATCCAAAGAAACAAAACTTTGCTAAGGGAATATCAGCAAACTCTACTGAAGAGACCTCGATATAGCTCAAATGAGGAAACATCAACACAACTCTACTGGGGAGCTGCCAATAAATTCTACCAGAGGAGCAAGAAATAACTCTACTGAGGAGAACATCAACAAACTCTACTGAGGAGAATAAGAACCTGATGAAGGTCATATCCTATCTTTCACAACCAGTAGTGATAAATGCATATCCTCTGCACATGATCAACAAGGATAATACTCTGGGTACTAACAACCTTGAGAGAAAAACTTGGAATTGTGGGGATAATTAAGAAGTTAACATCAAAAAGTCAACCTGCAGGGGATTTTAAAGCTCAACACAGGGTGAGAGAAAACCCAACAGTTGACTGCTATATCAACACTTCTTAGAAAGGAAATGTGATTCAGATTGGCCATAAGAGAAACAAACCATAACGGAGGAGGTAGGAACCTGCCAGGGATTCCTCATCATGTTTTATCACAAAATGAGATGGAATCCAACAATCACATTCACACTTATATAGGCTTGATCATAAACAGGCCGGGGAAAAAGAACCATGCTCAAACTGAAGAAATCTAAATCAAGACTTTGCAGGGGGAATCCAAGTTTAAAATGCTTGAACTAGTGCCCAACTGAGAAATGCATCAATAAGACCAAACTCTGCTTGAGAGATTGTCAACAGACTGTATCGAGGAGAACATCAACAAGGACAAACTCTAATTGGGAGAGTATCGAGTTCATAATACCTTGAAATAATTTGCCCCAATATCTTCAAACTCTGAGAGATTCGTCGAATCTTGACGTAACTTCCCCAGATTAACTGTAGTCGGCATATTCTTTTACTGATGGGGTATTCAAGCTTTTCCCCTGCGAAAGCATCAACTGGGAAAACAAACTTGCTCAAGCTCAACGAAGTCTTCAAGAAACAATTTGCCAATTACTCATCAGATTTTCAGGCTTCAAAAAATTATGTTCATCATTGATACGCATATGTAAGCTTCCATGATGTCAAATAATGTATGTAAGCAGAAAAATGCTTAATTCTGAGAATGATAATTCTAATGCAATTACATATGTTTATCTTGAAGTTTTTTTTTTACTGAAAACATGTCGCAAAAAACTTGTGAACGAATCACTAGTTAAGATGTGACATTGATTTTTGAATGCACATGCAATACCAACAAAAGTCTTTTAGCACAACTCATGGGAGTCAGGAACGCTATCTCGTTAAAGTATGCTTTCAAAATAAACCTTGTTTCAATTAGGTCTTTCGAGGGTTATAGTGTGGTCTAGTTCACGGTTTTCAGAAAAAAGGATATTTAGGCTCAAAGTTTATCTGCACCCACCCATTCTCCGTGATGTTCTTCAATCCTATATTCAGCTAATTAGACACAACTGTTCATCCCTCAAAGGATTTTTATGGTTGAGGAACTGATGAAAATGATGGTTTAAGAGCCAATAAGGCTTTTCAGGGAATAACAGTCACCCCCCTTTTTGTCTTTCGTAGTCACATAGATTTGTTCAGGATTTTTCATTGTAATCCTTTCTTTTCGCTTTTCGCGTTTTTTTTCCCCCTAATTTTTGCCTGGACCAATTCTTTTGAATTTTTGATGTCCAGCGGGATGCCTTAATTTTTGCCTAAGTCACTTGTTTCCAAGTTTTACGACTTAGCGGGCTTTTTTCTTTTTTTCTTTTTTGTTGTTGAACGAATCATGTGACATTGGCTTATCTGTCTTGTTAAAAGGGTTGTGATTGTCTCTTTCCTTTGGAATGAAGGATAACCATCATGGTTGGTCCTTAAATACACACTCCTTTTGGAAATTTGAACACTTGGTCAATTTAACTGAAGACTACCCTGCCCCAGGTTAAAATGTGAGGTTTTTTCCATTTAGAAAGGCAACTCCTACTTCGAGGCTCAAAAGGGTTAACAAGGGATTATCTTCCTTATATCTCCGGTGTTTGGGAATTTGAAACAATGCCTTACATCATCAGCAGGGTCTTATTCAAAAGCATATAACCAGAAATTTTGCGTTTTTACCTCATCATCCTCCCTCCAAGAGTTTAAACAAGAAGTTGGTATTGCAAATGCAGGAAAAAATTTATGAGCGAACGCGAATGGATTTCTTCAAGACAAACATACTCATTGTATTATGATTAATATTCAAAATCAAACAAGTTTCTACAAGCAAACAAAGCATTAACAAACATGAGAGATTACAAATAAAGTTGCAGTAAATGAACTAATGATCTGAGGAAACTATCTCAATTCGAGCTTGAAAGAACACCCTCAACTTCCTTTGGAGAAACAGAAGCAAGTGCACGACCGCTACAGGTCACTCCACTAACACCAGCAATATGAATTTCCTCGAGTTTTATGTTTTATCAACATAAAGGCGTTCCATTCAAAAATGGGCTTCCTCCTTCGAAAGTCAACACCCCATCGTCAATCATCTCTTGAACCATTTCTTGGAAAACCTTGCACTCCTCAATTGGATGCCACATTACCCCATCATGAAACACACAACTGATATTTGGATTGTACCAACGAGGACGAGATTCCATGACTCTGGTTTTTCTGGGTGTCACTACCGAGTTTCGGGAAAAATAAGACCATAATTGACTGTAAGTCATTGGGATTGAATCAAATTGGTGAGTCTCTCCTTTTGGTTCATTCAAGACTGGATTTTGCAGAGTCTGACAAGAATTCTGAATTGCATCAACCTCAACATTTTCTCCCACTTGAGAATCACTAACAAAATTTTCTCCACTAGTTTGGCCATTCGAACCATCTTGGATTTTGAAAAATTCTTTCTCAAAAAGTGGCGGACGAACTTGAGTTTCTTTGAAATGATTCGGAGTTGCAGCATGCATCTCAACTACAGCGACATTACCATGTTCAGGTAGCAGATTGACTTGGACGTTTGTGCCTTTGAGAAATAAAATTCCTTTTTGCACTAGTCTTTGCACTTCATGTTTCAAAGGAAAACAATCTTCAACACCATGCCCTGGTGCACCCTGATGGAAAGCACAACGAGCCTCTGGTTTATACCACCATGGAATATCTTTTGGAACAGCAGGAGGAGACCTGGTCTTCACAAGATTCTTCTGTATCAAGACAGGAAATAATTCTGCATACGACATCGGAATCGGATTAAATTGCATTTGCTTTTGAACACAACTTTGCTGATCAATCTTTTGTTGTGTCTGTTGTTGCTTACTTTTGTTACGAGATCTTCTACGCTTTTCTTGCGAAATAGCGTTAGCAGCTTGTTCTTTCTTCTTGGAAAAAGCATTTCCATACTTCTTAGAACTGTTAGAAGAACCATTTCCTTTGGTCAACCATCCTTTCTGGACACATTCTTCGAGACACATCTCGGTAACATGACTGGAAGCGCTGATGGGAGCCACAGAAATGAGTGTTGAAATGATTTCAGAAATCACAGTCTTTTGTAGTGGAGTCTGAGAAACATGAGGAGAAAGTTGATTCTGAGCAACAACCAGAGTTTCAACCAAAGTAGAGATCCTTTCCATACCATCCCTCAAAGTAGCCAATTCCTCGTGAAGCTCGCGATTCTCTTGTTGCAACTGATCCATCTTTAGCTCGAGTATTGTAGTGATGCGACAACTTGTCTGAACAAAGACCAAGAACGGGAAGTAAATAAGATACCCGGGAAAGGCAAGATACAATGCAGAATGATGCTTGATGTGCAAATGCAAATGCAAGTTTTCAAGGAACTATAAAGCAGTTTGCAAACATTACATTAAGATAACACACTGGATATACCAAAAATCTCATTTCATTAATATTGAAAGAATTACAGCTTTGAAGTACAGTTTCATCAATCTTACAACACAAGAGAGAATGAAATCTAGTTCTAAGGAATTGTGTCTGAAAACGACCCAACTCTGAGCTGATACTTCTTGCGAAGCCTCTTGATTTATCTTACATAGCTGATCTTCATGGTGTCTTTCTCTTTCACGAGTCGATTCACAATACCCTTCCAAGAACCGGGGGTAGGAAGATGAGCAGATGATGATATGCTAGAGGAAAATAAATCCTCTGGATCCCTTGATCTCTTCATGACACGTCGCTCAAGAAACTCAATGAAGACTTGTGCACCCATAAGATAGGCATACTCCTCTAAGGTTGGAAATAGATGATAATCTGGGAAAGTAAATCAACGATGCAACAGATCATAGAACTGGACCAAGGTATTAAGAATCCCCTCTTCAACATCAGTCCTCAGAATAATCAACAGTTTCCTAAACAGCATTTGAAATCTACAGGACTAGATACCAAAGATCCAAGCTTTCTCAACTCTTGTAAGTCAAAACTCGTGAAAATGTACTTCTTAGTGTTACTTCTTTCAATATCCATGATTCTAAAAAAAAATTGTGATATTTGCAAAAAGAAATCTCTGAGTTCCTTAAAAACCAACTGAAACACAATGCTCATGAATGCATGAGTGCAAGATGGAACACCCACAAACAAGACATACAAAGCACACAGGTTCAAAGGTTCGGCACGAGCATGGAGCCAAAGGTAAGAACCAACCAACCCACAATGGCATGTACTATGGTTATATCATCACTTGTAGAACAAGGTTCTAAAAAGTTCCCAGAGTCATAATTCCATCTTTTGGATATTATCGGCTTAAACGACTACTCGTCGGCCAACAATATTCTCAAGAGAAACTCGTCTGAGTGTGGTATCGCGTAACGACTAATTCAAGTCTACACCTGAACAGCCACCGCACCACGTCCTAATAAGGCCAAGATGGGTTAAAGGGTTCTAAGGTCCTCAGCTTCTCAGGCTCCCAGTCGGAAAAAATAATATCAATTACGACTACTCGTAAGACATCAGTAATTCCAAAGGGACCTCCACCGAGCGGGGGATCTCAAGTCAGCTTAGTAAGGACTACTCCATGTAAGCCAACAAGACTATACCACCCTCCTATCATAAGTGCACTCAAGTCCGGGTATAGGACTTATCTCACCACACATATTACCAGGCACCAAAACAGAACAATCAATAACAAACAAGTCAAACAAAAAACAATAAATAAATCAAAGTAGGCGAAACCCACTAGGAACCTAAATGTCCCCAGCAGAGTCGCCACTTTTCTGTAGCGGTAAAAAATCGTGAGCGTAAGTTATTAATTAACTTAACTCAAAAAACAAGAGTCGCCACCGCACTTTTATTTTATCCAAATAAAGGAAAGGAAAAAGAGCGAACAAAACCAAAGAGTTCTAAAACAAGAACAAGAAACAGAGATCGGGGTAAGGGGGTTGGTTACGCAATAGGAAGGTGTTAGCATCCAAAACGTCTATAGTACTCTATAGGAGCCCTTTGAAATATTTACGTTTTTTGGTTTGAAAATGGTTTGTTTGAAAAGAGATTGGGGAGATGAGAAGAGAATTATTTTTTAGACTTTTGTGTTTGGAGAGACTTATCGCCTCATGCCTACGTACCCACAAGGTGCAATATGGGATCAAAACCCCGTAGTTCGTGGTACAAATGACAAAAAATTTGTTGGTTTTGATTGATTTTAGATGTAAAGACAAGTCGTCATTTTAAGGAGAAAACTGCGACTATTCACCCACGAGTATTAAGACAACATCTGCGTCACATAAAGATGGAGGATTTGCTTGGATTATCAACAAGACTATCACTCAACATCAACGTGGAAAATGTCAAAGTCTTAATAACGCGGGGAATAGGAGACTCACATCTCAACTATAGAAATGAATCATGTCTAAACTTTTATGAAAAGTTTTAAAGTGAAAAAGTGCATAAAGGCACAAAAAGAGTTGATGAGTTTTTGTATTTTTTATGTCTTTTGAAATTGGTCAAAGTATGATTAACATTGATTGACTTTTATTAAGAAGAACAAAGTTTGAAAATCACTTGACGAAAGTCAAGGTTTTATTGCGAAAGCGGTTTTGAAGTTTGAAACCAAGAAGGTTTTGAAAGAGGAAGAAAGTTTTGAAAATTTAAGAAGGGAAGGAGATGAAGTGACTATCCTAGAAACCAAAATAATAGCTAGAGGTAAGAAAGATCTAACCGACTTGTAGCACACTCCATAGCAAGCAAAAAAAGAATTCCATCCGACTTAAAGCATAAGCTAATGAGCGAGCCAGATAAAGGCTAAGATCCACAATACTCCAAGCATAGGAATGAGAGCCCTAATTCTAAGTCCAAAGATCCATGAAGTCCAAGGTCTAAGAGTAGTCCAAGAGCATAACCATAAAGTTAATAGCACCAAGTTTTTTAGAGATTTTTTATCCTTTATTAGTATTTTGAACAAGGTATGGTCCAAGTGGACAAAAGAGAAATGACATAAACATAAACAAAGATATGATATGAAATGATAATATGGAAACATAAAAGTAAGAAATAAGGAGTAAGAAGAGAATATAAACAAAATTAAACAAGGATAATGTTAGTGAATTAGTAATTAGTGTTTAGAACATATGATCAATGATGATTAATTCTTGCACTTAGACCAAGGTTAATGAAAACTCATTAGAGGATTGATAGAATCAAAGCCTCCTAACAATGATTTTCATAGGTATTGGACTTCAGACAAGCAACTAAACATACTTGGACTTTTAAACGTAAGTTTGAGCCACGAATGATTATTTTCCGATTAAGGGACACTTTAGCGCTATATTAAGAAATCGTAATCGGGTTTATGTAGAAACCACGACTATCTGAGGCTGGTCAATAATAATGTTAGTGTTAACACATGTTAGAGAAGTGATATGTAAATCACTCTCCTAAAACATGCCACACAAAAAGAAAAGAGGTAATGATCTCATCACAATGAAGATTTTTCATCAATTAATCAAAGGTAATCTATCACTATTCCAAAGTACGGAGAATTATCTCAATGATTATTCATCCATAGATTTGAAATAATGAAGATTAAACAACCTTGATAATCAACAATCTATGATCCATAGATTTCATCGATCAAAAATAAAAAGAAGAAGAAAGAAAATTAAAATGAAAAGAAATTTCAATTTGAATCTTAAATTTTTTAAATCATCATCAATATCAATCACCTCTTTTAGTGGATAAAATCAACACTCAAAGTCCATTGATATTGATGAGATCTTATCAAAATTCAAGATCCAAAATAAAAATCTATTTTAAGAAATTATTTCAAAAGAAAAAAAAAACAAATGTTAGGAAAAAAAATTAAAATGAAATTGTAAAAAGGAAATGGAGGTTTTAAAATTAAAAAAAAAAGTGATGATAGTAAAAAGGCCCAAACAGCCCGATATCTTTTTGAGAAAAGAAAAAAGAAAAAACTAAAATAGAAAAGAAATGAGGATCAGAATAACTTGGTCATCTTCTTCATTTTCACACGCGGCACCGTTTACCACCATAGCCATGATTCCAAGCTTGCTCAAATCAAAACGGCGGGAAGCGAAACCAACACGGTTGTGATCGATATCAAGAATTACACACAACAGCATCGACGGTTCAAACAAATGCAACTAGAAGTAACAGATCGAAAACATCGGAAATGTCTCAGACTACCTTCAAATTCAGGTGAACGGTGAAACATAATTCTCTTCTTCTTCTTCTTTGCAAATTACACTCGAGCTGTTGTTGTTCGTTGATGTTGATGAAGAGTTGCCGCGATTTATATTGAGATGCGAAATTGAATGTCGGTTTTGATGGTGAAGGTTAAAGAAAATATGAAGGGAAATGTGGATGAATTTTCAAGGATTATGAAGCTTGAAGGTGATTGAAGGTTCGTTTGAAGCTATGCGAGGAAGTTGAGAGATGATGGAAAATTTGGATTGAAGTTTGGTTTGATTTTTGCAGAGTGATGAGGGGCTATTCAAGCTTGAAAAATTGTGAATGAAGCGTTCTCTATTTATAGAAGAGGTGAGTGATTTCAATTTGAATATTGCTGCTACCGTTTTGATCTTTGTTTTTGCGTTTTCATTTGATGCGTTGTGTGAACCGTGCGTGACCCATGTGCATCTTTCATGTCATTTTGATTTTTCATTTTTATCTCTTGTGTGACGTGGATTTTCTGGTTTATTGATTTCAGCTCACTTTCAAATATATGACGTGGATTATTTTTCAGCTGGCTCATGTGCTATCCATTTTTGATGCAGCTAAGGAAGCAATTAGTGACTGCTTGGTTAAAGCAATTTTCTCTGCAACTAATAAGTGGTCTCTCTTCATCATTGCTTGGAGAATCTTTGCGACATTCAAATCAAATGAAGCATTACTTTCCGAGCTACTGCAAACTAAACTATCATCTTCAGCTCCATTAAGATACTCATCCATCAAATCCCACCTTCCAAGTCTCCAGGCAGCCTGCACACCTTGCATACACCATGCTCTGATATTGCTCTTGTCTGTGCATCTCTCATTTTCTGCTCATCTTTCATCTTCTTAGTTTCAATGTCGACTTGTGTAACCCGCTCGTCCACAAAAACAACTTCTATAGTTGTTGGCGTCGCCACAAACAGTTGCCTCCGATGCCAAACAGCACTAGTAGCATATGGAATTGAAACATCTCCCAGGTATCTATATTGTAGGCGCAAAGAAGATATGACTATGTATTGTTGGTATGCAAATGCACAATACTCGACAGTTTGGTCCCAAGCAGTCCATTCTGGCTGAGGAAGTAGACCCCCCACAGGCTGAAATGTCTCCCAACTGTATAACTGAAATTTTTGAGGTGCCGCCTCAGCTGGAGATCTATGTGAAGAAGATCCATCATCATAAGTGGAAAATGAAGAAAGACCACTGCTTCCATAACCCGATAACGGCATAGACTAGATTGTCGAAATAGCAGTAGCAGCAATAGGACTGATTCTTCTAGACGTCCGATAAGCAACACCAAGCAGTGCCCCTCCATGCAAACCAATGACTGGTTCACTGCGTGCACCAACAGACCTCATTAGTATATTTGATGTTCCATCATCCAACACGATTCACACTTGAA
Organism: Lathyrus sativus; assembly: GCA_963859935.3. Lineage (NCBI taxonomy): Eukaryota > Viridiplantae > Streptophyta > Magnoliopsida > Fabales > Fabaceae > Lathyrus > Lathyrus sativus. Next base: position 211,263,381 of record OZ012735.1, read on the forward strand.
CAGAAGCTAAAGAACCAGCAGCAGCAATACGTAATTCCGCCTCATTATCACGCAGCAGCCGAACATATGCAGGAACCAATTCTGTCTCGGTGGAATCAGGACCAACAACTTCACAGAGCTCATAAAGTTGATCGGCAACCATGTAACGAATGTGCCATGACTTGCCCTGAGAAAAGTTGACTATAACAGAAGGAAAAATGTGCAACACAATCTTGAGACTCCAACAATTTTTTAAGAGCTGCATAAACCTCAACAATAAGAAGCCAAACGGAATCTTGATCGTTTTGTGTGAAATCATTAAACGCATACATGATTTCAGTATCTTTAGGTAAGCAGTTTCAACAGCAGGAGGCAATAATTGAGAAAACACATTGACACTTGCAACTGAAGTAGGAATTGGCTTAATCCGGCGTGAGCATGCTGATCAATATTATCAAGCCTATTTACTTGCTTCAATGAATTGCTAAGAGGCAAACTGGAAGATTGGTGACAGTAGCAATACTCTCTTTCTGAACCACACATTTTTCTCGACCGCGCATGTAATGCATCAGCTTGACAGCATGTCAACTTTATATCATTCTTACTATATGCATTTAAATAGCCTTTAGGATCAATATTGACTTTCCACTGGATTCTTTCACATAGAGTAGTTTGGTACAAATTCAACCTTCCACTCACTGTCTTGATATCAACTTGAAAGCTAGCATCTTTAATGGGGTTTGCAATGTTTTTGGGGTTACCACTGCTATACATCATCATTCACCAAAGATTTTAACCCAGCCTTCAGAATAGGAAGCACAATTTTAAACAGTGCAGAAAAGCCATCAATTTTTGGTTTTATCAGCAGAAGAGACTGCAATAGAACAAAAAAGAAGAGTGTCTTTGACAATTCTGAATCATTGCAGCTTTCAACAAACCAGGCAATATTATCTTCAGGGTGGACCATGAAATTGCTAGCCAAGTGATTGATATCCTTCAAGTTAATAGAAGATAAACTTCCAAGTATCGGAGTCATTTCTTCAGAGCTAGACAACACAACAATCTGATAAAGTGGCCAGGTAAGTTTGTTGACTAGTACAAGAGCTTTTAAATTCAAGTCATGTGTCTGTGGCATAGCAAGGAGTAATGGAAAAATCATGGCGTCAATGTTTTTTTCAAGTAATCAGAATGATCACGGAAATATGATATGGATTTCTTTAAACAGGTGACAACGACTTCTCCAGTTAGACTTGCATTATCGGTTGAACCAGACAGCAGCTTGCCAACATATCTTCTTATCACAGTTTGTAGTGTCTCGATAAGCTTAAAAGCACCTAGTACATTTTGCAAGCCATCAACATTTAAAGCTGCTTGAACAACTGTTAGATCTTTATCATCAAGCTGACCATCATCTGTATCCTCCAAAATTGAACGCCTCGGACTAGCAAACTTGTTTTTCAGATCAATTGCTTCTTGTTCTATAAGCTCCAGAATATTTTTCCTGGTGGACAACAGTTCCTCTAACTTGGAAATTTGTTCAGTCAAAGACTTATTTTCAGCCACAAAGTTGTCACTCTCACGAAGGGTTAGTCTTCTTAGGCTCATGTCCAAAAGAGCTTCAACTTGTTTCTCAGAGAGATTGAACTCATTTCGTAGCCCGGCTGCAGCAATTGAGTTACTTGAAGCTTCACGTATTATGTGAATCACCGCATCCCGATTATTGAACCCAACAAGAATACCCTCAACAATATGTCTTCTCTGTTGTGCTTTTGATAACTGAAATCTTGCACGTCTTTCAACAACAGAGCATCTGAAGTCTAAGAATGCCTGTAATATTTCTTTCAATCCCATTTGTTTAGGTTGTCCGTTAAGAATGCCCACCATGTTGCAACTAAATGCAGAAAACAGAGATGATGGATAATGAAAAGAGAAACGCAGAACTTATATGAACTTCTCCGCCTAAGCAGAAAAGATTTCAAAAATCATTGTGTAACCGAAGTCTCCATTGACTAACTAACTGACTGCTCCCATGTAAAAAAATTTGGATTCAAATTTGCAGCAAACTCTGTCGTGCTGAGATACCGCAGTAGTTCTTCAACTATATCCATCACGTTTGTAACATCACGCATGCCATAAAGCAAATCTAGAGCACGCCTCCGAATTCTGATGTCAGGATCTATCCTTCTTCCAACTTCTGAGCAAAACGCCTCATGGCGCTAGGATTAAGGTGGCATATAAACAGATCAAGCATGCTTTCGTAATCTGCGGTAACTTCAAAGGTTTCTTTTGCTTTATCAAACTGTCCAAACCTGATACATGAATAACCCAACTATCTGAACCTGTGAAATAATTGAGATGTCGGAGGGCATCGTGGATAGTCTCTTGAACGCAGAAACTCATCTTTCAAAACAGATGAAGCTATTGAAATATGAAGAGATTTCACAGCATAGGCCCCCCGCATCACCTGGGTGAACTGTGGACCTGATTAGGATAATGACACAACTAAATCTCCACAAACGGGAGAGCCTAAAGCAAGGATGTCCAGAGACCTTGGTGTTACACGCAAGCTGTCAAATCTTGATGTTATTTGGTATAGTATTTCTGACAGTTCTAGCTTCTGCTTAAAACTTTGTTGCATTGTGACAAATCCAATGAGAAGAGGCTCAAGAAGACCAACAAGACAGCTTTTAATCTCAACTCCCTTCTTCTGTCTGGGATTTATCTCTGTCGGGCTAGCAAGCAACAGCCGATCATTCAAAGCACCAACCAAGACTGCACGAGGCATACTAATTGAGAGAATAGTCCTCACTTCCATCCCACCCTAGTATACTGATTGTAGTAGCAGTAGAAAAAAGAAGGACAGGCCCAACTCATAAGAGTGATCTGAATCATGAGAGAGAATTCCTTGTCCAGATGAGTGAATGAACTTATTACGGTGTCAAACTTCTCTGCAACAGTTTCCAGAAGCACATTTAGTCGTTCACTGTTAGGATATCTGGACAAAGTAGATTCAATTGATCTTCTCAAAATCTCCCCAATGCATTCTACCCCAAGTTTGACAGAAATATAAATGCCTCAGGCGCATTTGCTTGAGCAAGTAGAGAAGCAAGAGGTTGGATCTCATTATCACTGTATTCATTTACACCTGTAGCTATACATGTTTCATTTACTTGATGCAGAATGTAATCAAAAAGCACTGAATACAGATTTTTCCTTTCTTCTCTTGAGTTTGCAAGGGAATACTCAATGAAAATAAATTGAACTCCAATAAGATCAAGTTGATCCACAAGAAACTTCGGTTTTCTAGGAACAGACTCTGTAACTTCATCAAGAACTTCGTAAAACATGTTGGTTAACATGGAAATCAGCTTGCAATGAACTAATTCTGCCCAGGAGTTCTCCCTGCTGATTCTTGTAAGTTCTTTCAGAACCCTTATGTCGAGTCCTTGTAAAAATTGTTTTGTCAACATGCTCGATCAACGTATCTAGATTTTCAACCTCCATCAAAAGATCAACAGCTTCTGGTTCAGAATTATGCTTCATGTGAAAAGCAACTATCTATTGTACAAGTTCCCTGCATGAATGAACATGCATCATTTCTTTGCAAAGAAAGCCCCTCCAGTCCCAAATACTGAGTTGTTTCTGTAACCATCATCACCACTCAAAGATGACAGAACTGAAGGAATGAGCTCTTTATCATTGTCTTTGTGATGTATATGTACTGAAATCTAACCAAGCTTCTGACAACTAAAGGAATAAAGCCCAACTTGTTTTAAATGATAGCCAGACTTTGAAGCCTGAACTGTATACCCAACATCAGCATACAGCGAACCTGCCACAAAGGATCCATCAGATACCGTATTATTTGTCACAATTGGTTGAGCATCCGACTGAGCTTTGAGAACTTCCTTGGCAACATCAGCTGCTGGAGTTAAAGATTTATTCCATTCATTAACAAGTATTTGATCAAGTCATGGTAAACATTGGCATCTTCAGCAGCACGAATAACATCCAAAAGTTGTGTAGTATCATCTGCTCGTATAAATAACTCAATTGCATCGCTTACAAGCCCATCCCTAAGTTGAGCCTTCGTAACCAGACTCCAAACAGCATCTTCTTCAACTCTGAAGGCAAACTCAACAGCTGCTACGAATATTATCAACCAACACATTGACTTGCACATAAAAATCTCTGAATCTCTGGACCAAACTTCTCATAGAACACTGCTTGATAAACCAATGGATTTCAACACAAGACAATTTGATTTTTTTGAACAATTACATTTCCTGAGAAAATAACCCACTGCCACAACCAATTTGCACTTAAAGCAATCTCTTGATAGTTTGACCAAGATAAGGTCAAACTTCCATTTGATTTAAACTTGAATGAATGTCCTTGCCATCAATCTCCTTGCAAAACCCTAAACACACAAAGAAGAGGAAACAAGCAAAATTGCAAAATATTTTTGGTATTTTGGTTAGAGGTTAGTAAACATAAACAATAAAAAGCAAGTAAGAAACACACAAGGGTGCCGGGAGAACCATAAAGTATGATCTTGTTTGCGTATGTAATGATGCAAATGAAATATGGGATCTTAGGGGTAAAAATTAGGGTATTACATTATGATTTCTCTTGATTTATCTTGATCAAACCTTGTAAGATTATGGATGATGACTTAAAAAGCCCTTGGTTGACCTAAAACTCAAGAGTTGACCTTTGTAGGGCATCAGTTGACTTTTTTATCATATGAATCCAATTCTTCCTCTATCCACTTGAGAAATCTTATGAAATGATTTATGATAAACCATGAGGCATAAATGGAACCCTTGAGATGTGCTTTGAACCGTAGAACCATGTATTGCTCAAGAAGATAAACACAAATGGACTTTTCTCAAAACCCTAGCTCAGAGTCACTAGGAGCTTGATCAGATGAATCCATTGAAACCATTGAAACCCTAATCCTCAGATGATTAGGTGAACTTGTTGAGATACTTTGATGAGTATGAGAACCTTGTAATTTGAGAATATCATGATGTTGAGGATATTTTCTCTCTCATTACTTTGAAAATCACCTCCTCCTCTTGAGGAAAACCAAGAAACCTTGATCCCATGTCTAAAAACAATGCAATGTATGAATGAATATAACATAAAGAATGAAGCATAAGCCAAATAGGGTAAAGAAAAGGATGGAAAATTTTGGGGTGCAACAGTTAGCGTTTAAAACGGGTTATTTCATTTGGTCTATCAGGGTGAACCCTTCCCGTCGAGGCTTTATTATTTCTAATCAATTTGGTTTACTTTGTGATACAGATGTAAAACTCACTCATTTGAGGGGCTGATGACGCCGACCAACATGGGTGATTACTCCTAGGTGGACCCTAAGTACTTAGAATCTCTCTCTCTTTTGTTATACTCAGGAAGAGGTTGTAAGGGGAGCCTCCTATGAGGTGGGGCCGTCTTCAGGTTGGAGTATTTCAATTATTCCTACAAGTAAATTGGTGTGTAAAAGATTTATAGGATGCTCTATTCCCTTTTATGACTACATCTTTCAGAAATTTGGTGTCTCGCTTCCATTTACTGCTTTTGAGAAAGAAGTATTCAATCGCCCTCATATTCCTCCCTCGCAATTTCATTCAATTTCTTAGGCCTTTATGAGGCTCGTCCAATACTGGTATGAGTACCAGGGAGATATGGGTTTAGCCTCAAAGAACATCTTCTTCCATCTATTTAAGGTTAACATTGCCTCTGAGGGGGACAGGGGATATGGTCGCATTTCTCTTTTTCATGCTAATACAAAATATTTTCTATTTACACAAAGAGATGGAAGAAGTTCAAGATTGATTATTATTTTGCCACTCACATTTCCCCTATTGCTAACACTGAACTTTGCATCTTTTTGGCCCTTTTGAGAGAAGGCCATGAAAGTAACTTTACTTTCTTTTTCTGCTGCTGAGATACATTGTCAGGATATCGGTGAGGTGGATCTGCTGAGGAAAGGAAGGAACTGTTAGACAATGGCACAGATCTAAAAGGGGGGTTGAATAGATCACTTGTTAAAAACAGAGTCGGCACTACCAATATTTGCTTTTAAAAAGTTTTTATACGGAAGCGGCCGAGGAACTATATTCATCTAAAATGAACCTTTACCGAAAAAAACCAGATATATGCAAAGCCTATGGAATCCGAGAAAAATGAGATTAAGAATCACTAATTTGAACACACATCAACCATAATTTGTTCACTATGAGGTTGGACTATTTCCAATTCTTGAAAAATATAACCAAATTGAAAAGACAACACAAGCGTTTGTTGTTCATACAATTAGTCAAACACTTGGTGTGCAAGGCACCACAAGTGAATTCCAATATGTGAGTGAAGTGCTTAAGTGTTCAATTACAATCAAAGATTGCAATAGGCTTCTAAAATGGTTTAGCACTACTCACATCAGAATTTTGATTAACTAAATTATATGCATACAAACTTGTTGCACCCCAAAATTTGCCCTCACAATACAAGACTTTGTGTTCCAAGAAGGTTCACAAGGTTCACAAAATTCACAATTGGTCAGAAGAGTTGACAATTCCCTCAGACAATGCACCTCCTAAGCAGTGCATCCAAAACTAGGGTTTTGACTTTAATCAGGCTAAATGGACTTCCAAGACTTCAAGTGAGCTTCATAACATCTTATATGTGTATAAGAACCCCCATGTCAAGTTTCAAGACTTTTCTCAAAAGTTTGCTCAGTCAGATGATCAGATAAGTCAAAAGCAGTCAATGCAGTTAAAAGGTCAAACTGAGGTCAACTGTGGTCAAACCAAAGTCAAACTTCATGATTTTTTTTTGCCAACATCAAAGAGAGGTTGGGTGAGAAATATTATCATAATAACTGTAATACCCCAAATTTTGCCCTAAGATTTGTCGTCGCATTTCATTGCATTTAATCAATTACTAACAAATTTGTGTAGTCGTTTGACTTTTTGCAGGTAAATATCATATGGCATGCATTTTTTTTCTAAAAAGTAAAAATGGCACAATTGGCAGGAGGACATGTGTAAGGAGTTATGAGTGTGAGAGGTTGAGAGTTTGAATCTCACCTTTGTCACTTTTTTTTGTTTTTTATTATTTTTACTCTAAATTTTTCTATCTTTCATTAAAAAAATAACAAAAATAGTTTTTTATTATTATTTAATTATTATTTTCGTATTTTAATTAAATCATTTTTTTAAAATATTATTTTTTTCACTTTTTTCTAAATTATTCATAAAAATATCCAAAAAATCATAAAATAAAAAATATTGAAAAAAATTTTGTTCTTTTTATAATATTTTTTATTTTAGGAATCAATAGGATTATTAGTTTTTATTTTAAGTTTATTTTAATTATTTTAAATTATTTAAATTTTATTTTTTCTTAACTAATTATTTAGTTTGGGCTTTAAAATGGGCTTTAGGGACATTATTGACAATTTGGTGTTAACCCTAATTTGTTCCCTATATATACATGTGTTGCCTTGTTGGAAAAAAAGGAGAGAATGAAAAAAACCTAAGAGGAGTGAGTGCCGTTTGCCGTTATTTAGTTTTCTTCTTCATCCATTACTATTGTTTCTTTTTCTTCATCGTTTACCGTTATTTCTTTTCCTTCATCTATTACTGTTGTTTCTTTTTCTTCATCTTTTACCGTTATTTCTTTTTCTTCATCTATTACCGTTATTTCTTTTTCTTTATCTATTACTGTTACCTTTATATATATATAATTTTTAAATTGTTAGAGTTTATATATATAAGATTTTTGATCGAATTATGTCGATACGATGTTTGCACATTTGTGTGCATGACGCGTGACATTTGTGTTAGTTCGATCTGGTTGCGATGATCGCATTTTTGTGTGAGCAATAATACTATTTTTTGCTTAATTTCTTTTTCTTTGCGATAAATTTTGTTTCGTCCGATTTAGATCTGGTTGCGATGAGCGCATTTCTGCGTTAGCAACATTGTTGGGTTATTTGGCACATTTAAAATTCATTATTGCTTTATTATTATTATTATTATTATTATTATTATTATTATTATTATTATTATTATTATTATCATTATTTATTATTATTATCATTATTATCATTATTATTACCATTATTATTATTATTGTTATCATTAATTTATTAAAATTTGTTATAATATAAAAATCTGTTTTTTAAAATAAATAACATTAACATCTTTTCCAAATTAATATGAAAACCTATTATTTTTAAGAAAAACTTTTTTTTAGATAAATTTAAAATAATAACTAAAATCTTTTTTTTAAAATAATAACTAGAACCGTTATTTATTTTATTTTATTATTGTTCAATTCAAATTTCATTATCATATTGTATCTGCTCCTCTCATGTAACCTCGCGAACTTAACAATCGCTCTTTAAATTCTGCCTTTAAATTTCTGCTTGCATGGTTTAAATTATGACATTATCTCTCTGTTTGCATGATTCAATTATCTCACGCGTTTACTATTATTCCTGTCACATTGCACACATCCGAAGGTTAGGTCTAACTGTTTGGCCGCCGCGCCAATAGTCCGTAAAACTTCACACATTCAATTTCAAATCCTCAAAACTACAAACTACAAACCCTAATTTTCACAAATGCCTCGCCGCAGGCAAAATTACAATTTTACCCTTAGCATTAGGTCAAAGAGCCGCCGCGCTCATTTTAGGGTTTCCCGCCGTGGAATCCCTAATTTAACCCTAATTACAACTTAACATTTCAACGTAGAGATTTGGAGTTTCTACACTCCACGTAAGCGTGTCCTTAAGATGCGTTTATTCCCCTTGAGACCTTGACCACAGTCAAGAAGTTTCTAACCTCCCTATTGAGGGGAACTACGATTACTCTGATTCCACTCCCGTAAGGATACGTAGGCACAAGATGCGATGTTTTGCCGAGTAAACTTAGAATTAACCCCCCTTTATTATTTATTATTGCTTATTTATATTTTATTTAATTATTTTGCTTATTATTTTTGTAATTGTTTCTTGGATGTAAAGTTGTTTAATTATTTAATTATTATTATGGTTAGTAATTAGGGAGTGTAACAACATGTATGTAATATTAAAATAAATTTAGATCACTTTTAAATAAAGATAATTAAAATAAACACGTCACACACGTAAGTCGATTTTAATCGTCGTCTCACTTCCTAAGGATATCCCTCAAGTTGCCTACGAATAATGGTTAAGTGGGGTGTATAAAGCAAGTCCCTCAAATAAAAAAATCATCAAAGTCCCTTATGGTTGCCTTTACGAATCAAGTCCCTTTCGAAAAATGATGATGGTCCCTTATATGTGCTTATTACATCCCACAATGGCCTTCAAAGTCAAATTGTCCCTCACATACCCCTTAACATCCAAAGTAAGGACTACCTACTCCATTATAGTAGGGATAGTCTTACTAAAGGAAAGAATGAAGAATAAGAAGGACCTTTAAACATTAGGGTAGGTTACTCCTAGGTGCTTGCTCACTTCAAAACTGTTTCGCACTTAAACAAATTTTCAACAAGTTTTCAAACAAGTTCTTAACACATCCTTACATGGATTATTTATTAACTATTCTGAAAATTTTCTATTCACACACTACAATTTCAAAACAATTCAAAAGTGAGCTTAAGTACCTAAGAGCCCATGGATAACCATGGATGAAAAGGGTGCTAACACCTTCCCTTTTCATAACCTACCCCCCGGACCCAAAATATTCTCTAAGGTCTTTCCTGTTCTTTTATAACCTTTCCTTATGGATAAAATAAAAGTCGGTGGCGACTCTTGCTATCCGCAACATTGTTTAAAGTCAGTTCTCCCACCGTGTTACAGAACTGGCGACTCTGTTGGGGACCTATTTAAGAGGGGTACCCTTAGGAATTAAGATCACTTTAAATTGTTTGCCTTGTTTGCTTTATTATTATATTGTTGGGGTGCTTTTATGTGTGAAAGGTCCTAACCCGGATCTAGTGTACCTTAGGTAAATGGCAATAGACCAAGGAAACTGTACGACGTATATCGATACGGTTGATCTGGTGGCCATAGTTAGTGCGACTTCTTGGTTGGTGCTTATATTCCTTAAGTCAAGTTGAGGATAATATTGAGGTTGCCATATGTTGTCAATGCACTAACTGACTTTTAGAACCCTAGTTAACTCATCTTGGCCTTTAGAAAGTAGTGAGGTAACCGGCTTTGGTGCAGACTGAAGTTGGTTGACACTCGATACTACGCTCATTGAGATCTTAAACTTGGAGGGTTTTGGTTGGCAAGTAAGTTGCCTTCTGAACAACCACCCTTGTGAAGGATCAATGATATTGAGATCCCTTAGAACCTGGTTACTTTTGTAGGACAGGATGAACCATCTAACTTCAGGGGAGGGTACTTGCCTTTGAACCTCATGCAAGCCTTTAAACCTAGGGCTATGGTGTGACTTGTTTGTGTGTGCCACATGTTTGTGATTGAGCATGACATCATGACATCATCATGCATCATAAGCATATCATTTTCCCTAACCATTTCAAGGACCAAAGGATTTATCTTTGTTCTTTGTTGCAGGTCATGGCTTCTGCTCGTAGAAACACCATCAGGATCAACTTTGTAGGGATACCTGCTAAGCTCAAGGAGTTGGTTTCCCTAGTGCCTGATCATTCCCAGTTCAACAAGAGACATGGTCACTTATTGGATCTAGTTACTTCAGGGTTCAGTGAAGATATGATGAGTGTGCTGTTTCAGTTCTTTGACCCTAAGCACCATTGCTTTACATTTCCTGATTATCAGCTGGTTCCAACCATGGAGGAGTTCTCTAAACTTCTGGGTATACCTGTTCTTGATCAGAAGCCATTCACAGGCTTAGAGAAGGAGCTTAAACCAGAAGTTATTGCTGCAGCTCTACATCTGAAGAAGTCTGACATTGTTCTAGAGACGAGAAGTGGAGTTAAAGGTATTCTTGCCAAGGTATTAGTGGATAAAGCTCAAATGTTCTTGAAGGCTATGAGCTACGATGCTTTTGAGGAGATCTTAGCCTTATTGATATATGGCTTAGTGTTGTTCCCCAATCCAGATCAGTTCATAGATGTTCATGCCATCAACATTTTCCTGAGTCACAATCCAGTGCCTACATTGCTTGGAGACATCCTACATTCTCTTCACACCCGTACTACAAGGGCAAGAGGAACTTTGATGTGCTGCATACCTTTACTTTCTAGGTGGTTTATTTCTCACCTTCCTCGCTCAGTAATGAAGAATGAGCAAGGGTTCAGATGGTCCAAGAGGATCATGTCACTATCTCACTCAGACATTCATTGGTGCTCCAGATCTATGGAGAATGTCACCATCATTGACCGTTGTGGGGAGTTTCCTAATGTGCCACTTCTAGGCATAAGAGTAGGCATCACCTACAACCCCTCTCTAGCTTTACGACAGTTTGGTTACGCCCGAAGTGACGGTCCACATGACATGTTGATTCAGGGCATTGTGTTTGATTACGACAACGATCTTCAGGGATACCGTCAGAGATTCATACGAGCTTGGGGAAAGGTAAACAGGATTGACAGCAAGACACTGGAGCCTAAGCACACCATTCCTATGGAGGCTTATCTCAGATGGGTACGATTTCGTGCTCAGACACTCATGATGCCATATCCTGCCATCCTACCAGTTACCATGGAACCTGTTGCTGAAGGAGACACAGCTTATACCATCCTTCACCCAGACATGCCTACTGATATGGAAGACTTGCAGAGATCATGGATCCAACTGAAAGAGCAAAGGGATACTTTCGAGGCTCATTACAAAGCAAGCCAAGCAAGGATCCTAGAGCTAACAAAGCTACTTCATGAGGAACGAAACCTCAACTCCTACCTCAACACAAAGAGGAAACGTCCATGGGAGACTTAAAACCCCATCTTTTGTACTTATTTCGTTTTCATTTTTTGTAAGCCTAAAAGGCAAAACAAGTCATTACTAATAAAAAGTTACTTTCTTGTTTGTTTAAGCAAATTTAAATCCTGCGGTCCTTGAAAACATTGCATATGCATTCCCATATCATTGCATCACAGGTTTATAATTGTGCACAGGTTTCTCATCTCCTCGCTGTTTATTTCAGCAATGGCTCTTGAACAATCAGTTAAGGATCTCCAGGCACAGAATGCACAGTTCCAAGAGCTGATCCTGAACCTATCCAAGGGGCAGGATGAATTGAAGACACTGCTGGCCAAGAAGACTAAGAAGGCTAGAAGGTCTGCTGGGTTGCTCAACATGGGAAGAAGGTTCAAAGGTCCTGTCAGGACCAAGGAACAGGTTGAAGACTATGAATCTGAAGAATCTGAGCAGGAGAGAGGCAGTCTCCACAACACTATGGGGGACTCTGATTCTGAGGCTAACTACTACCATGAGCCTAACGAAGACAAATTCAAGATGCTGGTGGATAGAATGGATGCTATGGAATTACAGAAATCATCTGGGCTGGATTTTGAGGATTTGAGCTTGATATCTGGGGTGGTCATACCCATTGGGTTCAAAGTTCCTACATTTGTTGTCTATGATGGGGTCTCTTGTCCCAAATTGCATCTGAGGTCTTATGTCAGAAGAATGCAACCCCACACTGCTGATAAAAAGTTGTGGATCCATTTCTTTCAAGAGAGTTTATCTGGAGCTCAGCTAGAGTGGTATTATCAGTTGGAGAGTGTCAACATCAGAGATTGGAATGACCTTGCTGAAGCTTTCTACAAGCAGTATCAATACAATGCTGACTTAGCCCCCACTCGCATGCAGCTTCAAAGCATGTCTATGGGTGCCAAAGAAAGCTTTAAGGAGTATGCTCAGAAGTGGAGAGACTTAGCTGGAAGAGTTCAACCCCCTTTGACTGATAGGGAGTTGGTTGATATGTTCATGTGTACGCTGAATGGTCCGTTTTACAGTCATCTCATTGGAAGCTCATCATCTGGCTTCACTGAGTTGATCATGACAGGAGAGCGAGTAGAGAATGGTATCAAGAGTGGTAAGATCCAAGTGGGCACTTCTTCATCAGGTGCTGCAAAGAAGCCTCCCACTGGGAAGAAAGAATCTAATGTTGTGTATGGTCAGCCTGATCGTAACAGAAGGCATCAGTCTGTTAGTGCAGTTCATATTTCAAATCCGACTCCTGCAACAACAGAGCAGCCTCAAGGCAACCAACAGAGGGCTAGAAGACAGTTCACGAAGATCAACATGTCAATGGCTCAGGCATTGCAACACTTGTTGAAGGCTGAACTTATTACCCTGAGGGAGGCTCCTCAGAATCCCAATGTTACCTCTCCCAAGTACAATCCCAATGCACGATGTGCATATCATTCAAACTGTCCAGGACATGATACTAATAACTGCTGGGTCTTGAAGAACAAAATTCAGGATATGATTGATGCTGGAAAAATTGAGTTTGATCCACCAGGTACTCCAAATGTGATTACAGCTCCAATGCCAAATCACGAGAAGACTGTCAACGCCATTGATGAATATATTGATGAAGATCTGCATGTCTATTCAGTTATGGAGTTGAGCACACCATTGTATGTTATCAAAAAGAGGTTAGTACAAGCTGGGATCTTTCCAGGTTGTCATGAAGATTGTCTATATTGTACCTATAAGCCGGATAGTTGCTTCATTTTGAGAGATGGGATTCAACGTCTCATGGATAAATATACTATAGTGTTTGAAAGAAGACCAGCATCTGTAGAAAGTATGGTGGATCATCTGACTCAGGGTAAGAAGATTGAAGAGGTTGACATGGTTGACAAAGTACCACTAAGAATCACTTCAAAGGGTCCCATTAAAATCACTCATCAGGGCCCAATCAAGATTATTGCTGAAGGTCCTGTGAAAGTTGTTGCTGAAGCCAGAGTAGCTCCTCTAATCATTACCACTCCTGGTCCTATTCCTTATACATCTGACAAAGCTGTGCCTTGGCACTATGGGTCTGATGTTTACATCCATGGTGTCAAGCAGGAGCCTTTACCTGATATGCCTGTTGACATTGATAATATTGCTGGATCTAGCAAGATCACTCGTAGTGGAAGAGTCTTCTCTCCTCCAGTTGCTTCTAAGAGTGCAGTTACTCCTGCTGTTACTTCCACCACTGATGCTCGGGGCAAGGGTCCTGTTATTGAGCCTGTATCTACTGATGTGCCAGCTGCTGATGACCTCTCTAAGCAGATGGAAGAAGTATTGAAAATCATTCGCAAGAGTGATTATGATATTGTTGATCAGCTGGGGCATACTCCCTCAAAGATTTCTATGCTCTCCCTGTTATTATGTTCTGAGGCTCATGCCAAGTCATTGATCAAGTTTCTAAAGAGGGCTCATGTACCCAGTGCAATTTCTGTGGACCAGTTTGAGAATTGTGTTGCTCACCTGACCTATGACAACGGGTTAGTATTTTCTGATGCTGACTTGACCCCTGCCAAGAGGGATCATAACAGGGCCTTGCATATTTCAATTGAATGCAGGGGCACTACCCTGTCTCATGTGCTGATAGACAATGGTTCCTCTCTGAATGTGTTGCCTAAGGAAGTCCTGAACAAGCTGAGTCCTAAAGATACGGTATTGAAGCCCAGTAATATTGTGGTAAAGGCTTTTGATGGTTCTAGAAGAGTAGTGCATGGGGAAATTGATCTTCCAATCAAGGTTGGCTCTCAGGTGTTCACTGCTACATTCTATGTGATGGATATTCGTCCTTCGTACTCATGTCTGCTTGGTCGTCCCTGGATCCATGGGGCAGGTGCTGTGACCTCCACATTACATCAAAAGTTGAGATATCCGGTGAATGGAAAAGTTGTTACTGTCTTTGGAGAGGAAGAATACTTTGTCAGCCATGTAAACACTTTCAAGTATCTGGAAGTAGAAGGTGAATACATTGAAACTCCATGTCAGTCATTTGAAGTGGTTCCCTGGGCTGTTAAGGATTGCGTGACTCCTCCTGCTGTGAAGAAGGTTCCTGTGGTCATCAGAAACCCTCCAACAATGGCAATGGCCTCCCTCAATGATGCAAAAGCTGTGGTAGAAGAAGGTGGTTGTACTATTTGGGGTCAGCTTCCTGATATTCCATACAAGTCTGACAAGTTTGGTTTGGGTTTCACTGCAGAGTCCCAGAAGGCTGTCCGTCGTGCCCGTGCTGTTCGTATCACCAATCAAGGGGTTATCAATGCTGTGGGAGATCAAGATGAAGACTACAACTTGGAGGCATGGATTTTTCCTACTGTGGGTGCTGGACTCAATAATTGGACAGCTGAAGATGTTATCCCTATCTCCTTTAGTTGGGAGTAAATACTATTACTGTGTTATGTTTTTAAATTTATAATTTCTGGAACAATTAAAACTTTCAAGCCATGTGCCTTACCCGGGGCACAATGGTGTGCTTGTTACGGGTTGTCATTTCATTTGCATACTTCATTCAATAAAATCAGTGGACGTTTCGTTTTCGTAAATATTGTGTTCCTTGTCTTTCTTTTTCTTTTATTTTTGCTTTATCAGCTATGTGTTCTTACACACACCCACGTCACTAAAATGCAGATCCTCATCCACTCTGGATCCAGTTGATAACAGTTCTACTATTGCCAATTACAATTTCGAGAATCCGATCTATCAAACTGAAGACGGAAACGAGGACGATTGTGAAATACCGGTAGAGCTTGCTAGGTTGTTACAACAAGAAGAGAAAGCTATACAGCCACATGAAGAGCCAGTCGAAGTTGTGAATCTGGGAACTGAAGAAAACAGAAAAGAGGTCAAGATAGGGGCTAATTTAGAGGACAGTGTCAAGAGCAGGTTGATTCAGATGCTACGTGACTATGTGGAGATCTTTGCTTGGTCTTATGAAGATATGCCAGGGTTGGATACAGACATTGTGGTTCACCGTTTTCCAGTGAAAGAAGATTGTCGTCCAAAGAAGCAGAAGGTTCGTCGTATGCGTCCTGAAATGTCAGAAAAGATCAAAGCAGAGGTAATGAAACAGTTCAATGCAGGGTTCTTGGCCGTAACTTCTTATCCTCAGTGGGTTGCAAATGTGGTACCAGTTCCTAAGAAAGATGGTAAGGTACGTATGTGTGTAGACTACAGAGATCTGAACAAGGCTAGCCCTAAAGATGACTTTCCACTTCCTCATATTGATATTCTGGTAGACAACACTGCTCAGCATAAGGTATTCTCTTTTATGGATGGTTTCTCTGGTTACAATCAAATCAAGATGGCACCTGAAGATATGGAGAAGACTACATTTGTGACACAGTGGGGCACCTTTTGCTATAAGGTAATGCCATTTGGTTTGAAGAATGCAGGGGCAACATATCAGCGTGCTATGGTGGCTTTGTTTCATGATATGATTCATCATGAGATAGAGGTATATGTGGATGATATGATAGCCAGGTCTCAGAATGAAGAACAACATCTTGATCATCTGCACAAGTTGTTTGAGAGGTTGAAGAAATACAGGTTGAGATTAAATCCAAACAAGTGTACTTTTGGAGTTAGATATGGAAAGCTCCTGGGTTTCATTGTCAGTAGAAAAGGTATTGAAGTGGATCCTGCAAAAGTGAAAGCTATACGAGAGATGCCAGCTCCCCGTACTGAGAAGGAGGTTAGAGGTTTCTTGGGACGATTGAACTACATTGCAAGATTTATTTCCCAATTAACTACCATCTGTGAGCCAATCTTCAAGTTGTTGAAGAAAGATCAGGTGATGGAATGGAATGATGAGTGCCAGACTGCCTTTGATGAAATCAAGAGATATTTGCTAGAACCTCCAATTTTAATGCCACCAGTTGATGGAAGACCCTTGATTATGTATTTAACAGTATTAGACAACTCAATGGGGTGTGTATTGGGGCAACATGACGAGTCTGGTCGAAAAGAGCAGGCAATATACTACCTTAGCAAAAAGTTTACCGACTGTGAAACAAGATACTCACTGCTCGAGAAAACTTGCTGCGCTTTGGCATGGGCTGCTCGCCGACTAAGACAGTATATGTTGACCCATACTACCTTGTTGATTTCGAAGATGGATCCAATCAAGTACATATTTGAGAAACCTGCCCTCTCCGGAAGAATTGCAAGATGGCAAATGATCTTGACGGAATATGATATACAGTATACTACTCAGAAGGCCATTAAGGGGAGTGTTGTTGCTGATCATTTGGCTCATCAAGCAGTAGATGATTACCAGTCAATGAATTTTGAGTTCCCTGATGAAGACATTATGTCTGTTACCAAAGAACCTGGACAATATGACGGACCTGAACAAGGATCCCGATGGACTATGGTTTTTGATGGTGCCTCCAATGCACATGGTAATGGTGTTGGTGTTGTGATTAGTTCCCCTGAAGGTTGTCATACCCCGATTACTGCCAGACTTTATTTCTATTGTACCAATAACATGGCTGAGTATGAGGCATGTATCATGGGTATGCAAGTTGCTATTGATATGAAGATTCAGTTCCTTGAGGTGTATGGAGATTCAGCTCTGGTAGTAAGTCAGATTAAAGGAGATTGGGATACAAAGCATGATAATCTCATTCTTTACAGAGAACATGTGTTGTCTTTGATCCCACATTTCAAAGAGATTACTTTTGGACATATTCCACGAAGAGAGAATCAGTTGGCAGACGCATTGGCCACCATGGCATCTATGTTTGAGATCAGCTGGGATGATGAAGCTCCCAAGATTACCATTGATAGATTTGAGAAGCCTGCATACTGCAATGAGATTGACACTGAAGGGGCAGAGGAGAAGCCTTGGTTCTATGAAGTGAAAAACTATCTTGAAGCTCAGGAGTTCCCTGAAGGGGCATCTGTCAAAGATAGGAAGTTCCTGAGAAGGTTTTCTGCTAAGTTCTTTCTGAGTAATGGCATTCTGTATAAGCGTAATCATGATTCAACTATGCTTCGTTGTGTGGATAAGAAGGAAGCTACAGAAATTATGGAAGTGATGCATGATGGGACCTTTGGCACTCATTCTAGTGGTCATACCATGGCAAAGAAGATTCTCCTTAGTCTATGGTATGGAAGCAGTTCTGCCTATTGAAGTTCAGATCCCCTCCTTGAGAATTATGAAGGATGCAGGCTTGGATGAAGATGAGTGGATTCAGACTCGACTTGACCAGATAAATTTGATTGATGAGAAAAGGTTAGCAGCAGTTTGTCATGGCCAGATGTACCAGAAACGGATGATCAAAGCTTTTAACAAGAAGGTTAAGCCAAAGGTATATCAGGCTGGTGACTTGGTAATCAAGCGTATCATATTACCACAGGGTGATCCTAGGGGCAAGTGGACTCCAACATATGAGGGACCATTTGTAGTCAAGACAGTGTTCTCAGGAGGTGCCATGATAATGACTACAATGGATGGTGAAGACTTCCCACAACCTGTAAACGCAGACATAGTTAAAAAATACTACGCATAAAAAGAGACCCGCTAGGTTGACAGGCCTAGGCAAAAATAAGGGCATCCCGGCAAACCAAAAGGGTTTGGGCAAAAATTAGGGATATATATATAAAAAGATGTACACCCGGCAAGTCGAAAACCTGAAAAGGCGGCTTGGGCAAAAAAGGGTATCCTGGTGGATTGAAAACCTGAAAGGGCAATCCAGGCAAAAGTTAGGGATTAAAGCGTATGACTATGTCTCGTTTGGATCACTCATGAAACTGCAACCAGTTGTACTACTTACTCAAGCTCAAACAGATAAAGCTCAATCCAATCGTTTCCGTCTCAACAGCAAGAAGATGAGATACTTGAGTGGCAATAGTAGAATTGAAACTCAATAGGATTATTTCCCACATAGCTGATTCTTTTTGTAAAACTTCATGACAAAATTCTCTTACTAGGGTTTATGTCTCCTTGTACAAACTTACCCGTGTATGGGTCACTTTTGATATAAATAAATTCCATCTTTTGAATCCAGATTCACTTTTACCCTATTTACATAAGCGAAACGTCCATTGTTTGTGTTTGAATGTATGTATGCCTTTGAATATGATTGATGTTTACCAGAAACGCATGTATGCTTTTAATATGATTGATGTTTACCAGAAATGCATGAAAATGCAGTAATAGTATTTACTAAGGACGAACGAGGGAAGGATTTCAACGAAGCTTCGCCGGTTCATCTTTACAAGACAGTTACAAACCATCAGTAGGACTAATCCATTTTCACAAAGTCTAATCTCCCCTGGAATTTATATCCATCTCTTTTATCCTCATACGGATATACGGGAAATTACTTTCCAATAAGGGCACGATGAACGAAGACGGGATGTTATACTTATCCTACTATCCAACGAAAACGAAGGTTATCTATACCCTACTATCCCCAACAACGGGAGGTTATCTATACCTTGTTATCCCCAACAACGGGAGGTTATCTATACCTTGTTATCCCCAGCAGACGGAGGGTTATATATTCTTCAACAACGAATCGGGATTTATTTTCCTTGGCCAGCAGTTGTTATACAAGGATATCCAGACACTTCCAGCAGTGTCATAGCATACATACATCATTTACATCATACCATAACATATATGTCTATAGTACATTACCTAAGTGCATCATGTCATACATGCATACATAAAGCATAAACTAATGTTGTTATACAGAATGCTACCTTGTTTTCAGGTTAATTATCCAACAAACAATCTTATGATCTTTGGGACTGCTTTATTGTAACCTCAGGGTTACTTTATCCTCCTGATGAGCTTCTTATTACTTTGGGACTGCTTTATTGTAACCTCAGGGTTATTTTATCCTCCTGATAGCCTCTCATGACTTCAAGACTGCTTTAGAGCTACTGATTGCTCTATCCTCCTGAAATCATCCTATTACTTCAAGACTGCTTTAGAGCTATTCATTGCTCTATCCTCATGAGGTCATATTACTACTTCAAGACTGCTTTAGAGCTATTCATTGCTCTATCCTCCTGAAGCCATCTAATTATTTCAAGACTGCTTTAGAGTTATCCATTGCTCTATCCTCCTGAAATTACATTATTATTTCAAGACTGCTTTAGAGCTATCCATTGCTCTATCCTCCTGAAATCATTACTTCAAGACTGCTTTAGAGCTATTGATTGCTCTATCCTCCTGAAGACATATCACATTATTATTTCAAGACTGCTTTAGAGCTGTTGATTGCTCTATCCTACTGAAGCCATTCTATTACTTCAAGACTGCTTTAGAGCTATTGATTGCTCTATCCTCCTGAAGCCATTATTACTTCAAGACTGCTTTAGAGCTATTGATTGCTCTATCCTCCTGAGGTCAGATTTATCACTTCAAGACTGCTTTAGGGTTATCATTATTGATTGCTCTATCCTCATGAAGACATGCTGTTACATCAGTATTACTCCAGACTCCTGACAGTTCTCATTATACTACTGAAGAACTTTCCCCTAGTGGCATCTTTAAGCCCACTCAATCATGTTCAACCAACCATCAATATCACTCCATGCACTGGTGAGTGCAAATTTTTGGGCTTTTATGTTCAATCCCCTTCAACCTTCCAGGTTACGACTGGCAAATATACCAATCTAACCCCTCAGGTTTCAGAAAATTGAACAGGGGCAGCTGTTGCACCCCAAAATTTGCCCTCACAATACAAGACTTTGTGTTCCAAGAAGGTTCACAAGGTTCAAAAAATTCACAATTGGTCAGAAGAGTTGACAATTCCCTCAGACAATGCACCTCCTAAGCAGTGCATCCAAAACTAGGGTTTTGACTTTAATCAGGCTAAATGGACTTCCAAGACTTCAAGTGAGCTTCATAACATCTTATATGTGTATAAGAACCCCCATGTCAAGTTTCAAGACTTTTCTCAAAAGTTTGCTCAGTCAGATGATCAGATAAGTCAAAAGCAGTCAATGCAGTTAAAAGGTCAAACTGAGGTCAACTGTGGTCAAACCAAAGTCAAACTTCATGATTTTTTTTTTGCCAACATCAAAGAGAGGTTGGGTGAGAAATATTATCATAATAACTGTAATACCCCAAATTTTTCCCTAAGATTTGTCGTCGCATTTCATTGCATTTAATCAATTACTAACAAATTTGTGTAGTCGTTTGACTTTTTGCAGGTAAATATCATATGGCATGCATTTTTTTTCTAAAAAGTAAAAATGGCACAATTGGCAGGAGGACATGTGTAAGGAGTTACGAGTGTGAGAGGTTGAGAGTTCGAATCTCACCTTTGTCACTTTTTTTTGTTTTTTATTATTTTTACTCTAAATTTTTCTATCTTTCATTAAAAAAATAACAAAAATAGTTTTTTATTATTATTTAATTATTATTTTCGTATTTTAATTAAATCATTTTTTTAAAATATTATTTTTTTCACTTTTTTCTAAATTATTCATAAAAATATCCAAAAAATCATAAAATAAAAAATATTGAAAAAAATTTTGTTCTTTTTATAATATTTTTTATTTTAGGAATCAATAGGATTATTAGTTTTTATTTTAAGTTTATTTTAATTATTTTAAATTATTTAAATTTTATTTTTTCTTAACTAATTATTTAGTTTGGGCTTTAAAATGGGCTTTAGGGACATTATTGACAATTTGGTGTTAACCCTAATTTGTTCCCTATATATACATGTGTTGCCTTGTTGGAAAAAAAGGAGAGAATGAAAAAAACCTAAGAGGAGTGAGTGCCGTTTGCCGTTATTTAGTTTTCTTCTTCATCCATTACTATTGTTTCTTTTTCTTCATCGTTTACCGTTATTTCTTTTCCTTCATCTATTACTGTTGTTTCTTTTTCTTCATCTTTTACCGTTATTTCTTTTTCTTCATCTATTACCGTTATTTCTTTTTCTTTATCTATTACTGTTACCTTTATATATATATAATTTTTAAATTGTTAGAGTTTATATATATAAGATTTTTGATCGAATTATGTCGATACGATGTTTGCACATTTGTGTGCATGACGCGTGACATTTGTGTTAGTTCGATCTGGTTGCGATGATCGCATTTTTGTGTGAGCAATAATACTATTTTTTGCTTAATTTCTTTTTCTTTGCGATAAATTTTGTTTCGTCCGATTTAGATCTGGTTGCGATGAGCGCATTTCTGCGTTAGCAACATTGTTGGGTTATTTGGCACATTTAAAATTCATTATTGCTTTATTATTATTATTATTATTATTATTATTATTATTATTATTATTATTATTATTATTATCATTATTTATTATTATTATCATTATTATCATTATTATTACCATTATTATTATTATTGTTATCATTAATTTATTAAAATTTGTTATAATATAAAAATCTGTTTTTTAAAATAAATAACATTAACATCTTTTCCAAATTAATATGAAAACCTATTATTTTTAAGAAAAACTTTTTTTTAGATAAATTTAAAATAATAACTAAAATCTTTTTTTTAAAATAATAACTAGAACCGTTATTTATTTTATTTTATTATTGTTCAATTCAAATTTCATTATCATATTGTATCTGCTCCTCTCATGTAACCTCGCGAACTTAACAATCGCTCTTTAAATTCTGCCTTTAAATTTCTGCTTGCATGGTTTAAATTATGACATTATCTCTCTGTTTGCATGATTCAATTATCTCACGCGTTTACTATTATTCCTGTCACATTGCACACATCCGAAGGTTAGGTCTAACTGTTTGGCCGCCGCGCCAATAGTCCGTAAAACTTCACACATTCAATTTCAAATCCTCAAAACTACAAACTACAAACCCTAATTTTCACAAATGCCTCGCCGCAGGCAAAATTACAATTTTACCCTTAGCATTAGGTCAAAGAGCCGCCGCGCTCATTTTAGGGTTTCCCGCCGTGGAATCCCTAATTTAACCCTAATTACAACTTAACATTTCAACGTAGAGATTTGGAGTTTCTACACTCCACGTAAGCGTGTCCTTAAGATGCGTTTATTCCCCTTGAGACCTTGACCACAGTCAAGAAGTTTCTAACCTCCCTATTGAGGGGAACTACGATTACTCTGATTCCACTCCCGTAAGGATACGTAGGCACAAGATGCGATGTCTTGCCGAGTAAACTTAGAATTAACCCCCCTTTATTATTTATTATTGCTTATTTATATTTTATTTAATTATTTTGCTTATTATTTTTGTAATTGTTTCTTGGATGTAAAGTTGTTTAATTATTTAATTATTATTATGGTTAGTAATTAGGGAGTGTAACAACATGTATGTAATATTAAAATAAATTTAGATCACTTTTAAATAAAGATAATTAAAATAAACACGTCACACACGTAAGTCGATTTTAATCGCCGTCTCACTTCCTAAGGATATCCCTCAAGTTGCCTACGAATAATGGTTAAGTGGGGTGTATAAAGCAAGTCCCTCAAATAAAAAAATCATCAAAGTCCCTTATGGTTGCCTTTACGAATCAAGTCCCTTTCGAAAAATGATGATGGTCCCTTATATGTGCTTATTACATCCCACAATGGCCTTCAAAGTCAAATTGTCCCTCACATACCCCTTAACATCCAAAGTAAGGACTACCTACTCCATTATAGTAGGGATAGTCTTACTAAAGGAAAGAATGAAGAATAAGAAGGACCTTTAAACATTAGGGTAGGTTACTCCTAGGTGCTTGCTCACTTCAAAACTGTTTCGCACTTAAACAAATTTTCAACAAGTTTTCAAACAAGTTCTTAACACATCCTTACATGGATTATTTATTAACTATTCTGAAAATTTTCTATTCACACACTACAATTTCAAAACAATTCAAAAGTGAGCTTAAGTACCTAAGAGCCCATGGATAACCATGGATGAAAAGGGTGCTAACACCTTCCCTTTTCATAACCTACCCCCCGGACCCAAAATATTCTCTAAGGTCTTTCCTGTTCTTTTATAACCTTTCCAAAATATAAGCCCTTAATTCTAAAAATAGAACTGAGACCTATATATATATATATATATATATATATATATATATATATATATATATATATATATATATATATATATATATATATATATATATATATATATATATATATATATATATATATATATATATATATATATATATATATATATATATATATATATATATATATATATATATATATATATATATATATATATATATATATATATATATATATATATATATATATATATATATATATATATATATATATATATATATATATATATATATATATATATATATATATATATATATATATATATATATATATATATATATATATATATATATATATATATATATATATATATATATATATATATAACTTGTTGGTAAATATATACAAGAGAAGCAACAGAATTCAAATGATCAGACCCAATTGTTGATGCAAAGCCTATTCCTTCTCTTCCCTTGATTCAAGTTGAATCAAGTCCTTCGAACGCGATGAATAAACCTCCGATTACGGCACACCCTTTGAACAACCCCAAGGTCTTCAAATCTTGTCCAGCTAATTTCAATCACCAACACTTTGAACTTGAATCTTCCTCTCACAATCCTCCGATTACCGCTACTAAACCGACAGAATAACCCGTTCATCGATTACCTTTGTTTGGTTGAATATGTGATGCACCGATTCATGCAAAAAACCCCAAAATCCAAGATTCTTTGAGGACAAAATCCTAACGGTTTTATTCAAGAAAACCCCACTAATTTCTCAACCAAAACCCAATTACACCAATCCTATGTTTGGACGTTATCACCTCTAAAATGCTGAATGAACAACAAAAATGATTATGTGTAGTTGTTGAGAAAATGCAAGAAAGAGGATGAAGATGATGAGAACAAAATCAATGTCTATTTTCACTTTTCTTGTTGTTTTTGAAGAATAAGCTAACTCACTATATATGCAAGTCAAATACAATTAACCGACATAACAACCACAAAGATAGTTTCACATAACCGAAATTTAACTAAAAACGCGCGAGCGGTCGACCTATACATAGGGAAGGGTCGACCTGAGCTCACCCGAATTTCAGATTATGCAGAAAACAACACCTTGCATCGAACGGAATAGGTCATGTGTCGACGCAAAGCATACAAAATTAGACAGATAGAAATGGACACAGTATGAGCCGACAAGCGAGTTGACACGAGCACTCCTGAAAGTAGACCATGCAAAATACTTTATGTATGAGTCGACTGGAACAAGTTTGAGTCGACTTAAAGGCACAAAATTTGCAAAAATGCATATTTTCATGTATAATGCTACTTTTAAGATACTCCACCATATAGTAAGCTAGACAAACCTGACCAAACCTATATGGAGCATATATTGAATAATTTATATATATATATATATATATATATATATATATATATATATATATATATATATATATATATATATATATATATATATATATATATATATATATATATATATATATATATATATATATATATATATATATATCAAACAGTGTTTTTGACCGATGTTTGACTCAAGAGGAATAAAGTATGCATATGTGACACAATGATACCGTCCAAATTACATTTTTTTACCTATTTAAGTTTTGAAATCATTAAAACAAGTATAGCTAACTATGAGGTTTGCCCTCACATACTCTCCTTTTTTTATGATGGAAAAACGGTAGAAAATTGGTGTACGATGCATTGTATCATCCTCCCCCTTACTCGATGCCTTTGTCTATACACAATCTGCATGTTTAATAAGTCTTACAAGTGATGTTTCTGCTTGATATTCTTCTCCCCCTTTGACAACATCAAAAAGAAAGAAGTTAAATGTTAATGTATTACATATTATAAAAGAGATAAGCAAATTCAAACCGTTTGCAACAGGTTAAACATAAACACACATTCACATATAATGCAGTTAATGAAAGCATATAAATGGATAAATATAATGACACTCAAGAGAACAACAACAACAAGCATGTCTTCATAAAGCAAGTAAATACATGAAGAATTCTACAATAGATGTTAAAGAACACATGATGAAATAAGATGGATAATGAAATTTTCAAGACATCCTCAGGGTCTCCTCCCCCTAAAGTGATAACCTCGTCCTCGAAAGGGATATTTCGGAAGTGGAGGAAGTTGCGCATCAACCCGCTCTGTATACCTCAAAACTGCTCGATTGAGAGTGTTGAAGTTTTTGTTAAGAGCCCGATGTTGACTTGCTGCAGTTTCAACTATCCCATCTATCCTACCCATCACCGCGAATGTAAAGGAATTGAAGTTTTACGTGTGAGCTTGAAATTAGTTCTGTAACTGCGAGAACCTTTCATCCTGGGCATTCATGAAGGCACGTTGTTCAAGATGAATGCTCCTCATCATATCGAGGAGTTCATCGGTGTTTTGTTAGGGATGTGGAGGAGATGGAGGCACATAACTCTAGTCTGGGGTGTCTTGATGATCCCAATTTGACGTTTGTGGCATGTAATTGGCATCTAACAATGTCTAGCCAGTGTGTTGCCAGGCACCCCACCCTTGGTCATCATCATGCACCAAGTGGGGTGATTGGTTTAGCCATCCACTGTCATATCAATCATCAGTCTCGATGGGATTTCCACCTACTTCTTCTTCTTCTTCTTTTTCTGCTTCCTCTATTTGTTCATCACTCTCATCAGATTCTTCCAACTAAGAGCTAGTAGCCTTAACAATGAATCAATAACGACTTTCTCTTGGATCCCAGATATAGCCCATCATAGTAAGAGTCTTTTGACAGAACTCTTGATCAGAGGTCAAGGATGTGTAGGGAATACCTTGAACAGTGATGTTGGCATTATTGAGAATCGATTGGATAAAGGATCCATATGACAGAGTTGTTCCTCTACCGAAATCCTTTAGCGAATAGATTCGACTGGCAATGTAATGAGGCCGATTGATATTGATATTTTTCTTAACTATGTAAACCAAGTGTACCTCGTCTTGATCCACTCGTGAGTAGCCACCTTTCTTTGGACGCAGAATGTACGACACAATCCATTGCAGGATTCTATCAACCAGTTTCAGTTTGCCCGTTGTGACCGTTTTTGGGAAGAGGTCGCTTGCAACGATGTCGTCACCATAGGGTTTCTTCAGCATGGATTTTAAGGCTTCTTTGAAGTCATAGCCTGCCACAGTACGAGCATCCGTGGCCTTAATGATTGGCTCAGCGGACACAAGTGACATATCAAACAAGTTTTTCCATACCAAGTCATTTACACAAACCTTGATATTTCCCAGCTTTATAGTAAACTCAAACCCTTGGAATTTACCCTGAATTCCTGTGTAGAAGACTTTCACTAAGTCTTCGTTGTATTTGATGTCACACTCAAAACAATTGTTAAAATCGTGTGCATCCAGAAGATTAATTACCTCTGGAATATACATTCTCTCAACAACCTTTCTATAGTAAATATGTTGTTTGACTATAGATCGTTTGCTAAAGTTCTTCTCATAAATTTTTGAATATTCAGAAGGCAACAAAGAGACAACAATTATTGATAAAGTTGTTCTTGACGAACCGACTTGAGTAGATGGAGCTCTGGTGGTTCTCTTTCTAGTTGTTCTTCTTGTAGACATTTTTATTTTCTGTGGAGATGAAGAATTTGTAGATACAGAATTTTAATCTTGGAGATAGAAAGGAGAAAGTAGCTTTATTCTTTTTATAGAGAAACTAAGTTTTGAAGAGAGCTTTGGGAAGAGGAGAGGTAGAGAGATAACCTTGAATAGGTGTAATGAACAATGCAAATGCTAATGATGATGTAGTTTGAATACAAAACATAAGATTAAATGCATTAAAAGATGAAAGAATTTGAATAGTTCATCAACATATTATCAGCATCATCGCGCGAAGCGTCGACCGGAAGAAGTCATGCATCGACGCACACTGCGTTAAAACATATACTGAGAAAATATTAGGGTTTGCATCAACCTGAGAAGACCCGCTTTACAAACATGAAAATTTGTAGTTTTGTGAGTCGACCGGAACCCTATGCAGGTCGACTCATACAGTTAAAAATAGCAAAAATCATTAATTTTGTTCAACAAGCATCCAAAGAGACATAAATAAACAGCTTATCCATATTTCAAACATGCAAAGGGATGAAATACGTTTGATCATCAAATAAACATCAACAATAACACACAACTTGATACATTACTTTATATGAACGAGGTAAGTGCGAGACTTTCCAAATAAGGAAAGGACCTCAGCTCCAATTGATAGCTAATGCCCTCACATATGGCTCTATACTTCTTCATTTGTTAGATAAAAGATGAAAAAAGCACATACATATATACATATATATATATATATATATATATATATATATATATATATATATATATATATATATATATATATATATATATATATATATATATATATATATATATATATATATATATATATATATATATATATATATATATATATATATATATATATATATATATATATATATATATATATATATATATATATATATATATATATATATATATATATATATATATATATATATATATAAAGCATGCGAAAGTGACTTCCTAAATACGATCTGAGATGTCAAGAACACCGAGTTCCTTATGAATGTGAAAGAAAGGCTCTGTAGCGAGTGGTTTTGTAAAGATATCCGCAAGTTTATTTTTAGTATCAACATGCTCAAAAACTATATCGTCATTCTCCACATGATCCCTAAGGAAGTGGTGGCGTATTTTGATATGCTTGGTGTGTGAATGTAGAACGAGATTCTTGGTTAGGTTGCTGACACTAGTGTTATCACAAAATATCAGAACACCATCAAGTTTTAGGTTAAAGTCGGGAAATTATTGCTTAAGCCATAAGACTTGAGTACAACAACTACCGGCCGTAATGTATTCTGTTTCGGCTGTTGTCAAGCAACAGAAACCTGCTTTTTGCTATGCCAACTCACCAAAGAATTTGAAAACAGATGACATGTACCACTCGTACGTTTCCTATCCGATTTGTAACCAGCAAAATCGGAATCAGAAAAGTCAACCAAGAAGCAATCATTACCCTTATAATACCAAAGCCCATACTTTGGAGTACCAGAGAGGTATCTAAGTATGCACTTTACCGCTTTTAAGTGAGATTCTTTGGAACATGATTGATACCTCGCACATATACAAACGCTAAACATAATGTCGGTCTAGAAGCGGTAAGATAGAGGAGAGATCCAATCATACCTCGACACTTTTTCACCTCTACATACTTACCATTTTCATCTCAGTTAAGATTCGCACACGTAGGCATTGGAGTGTCAATAGCCTTGGAGTTTGCCATGTCAAAAAGCTTGAGAAGCTCAAGGCAATATTTTTTCTGGCTCACAAATATACCCTCTTTCAGTTGTTTGATTTGCAATCAGAGGAAATAGTTGAGCTCCCCCATCACGCTCATCTCGAATTCTCCATGCATTAGTCTAGAAAACTCCCTTACCAAATTCATGTTAGTTGAACCAAAAATAATATCATCAACATATATTTGTACCAAGATTAAGTGTTTTCCTTGATGTTTAATGAAAAGGGTTGTGTCAACCTTTCCTCTTGAGTACCCTTGGTCAAGAAGAAATTTGCTGAGACGGTCATACCAAGCTCTAGGGGATTGTTTGAATCCACACAAAGCATGTTTTAATTTGTATACATGATCAGGATACTCATGGGATTCAAACCCAGGAGGTTGGGCAACATAAACCTCTTCATTTATATACCCATTGAGAAACGCACTTTTTACATCCATTTGAAATAGTTTGAAATCTTTTGCACAAGCGAAGGCAAGCAGAAGGCATATAGCCTCGAGTCGGGCAACCGGCGCATAAGTTTCCTCATAGTCGATTCCTTCCTCTTAGTTATACCCCTACGCGACCAAATGTGCCTTATTGCGAGTTATAACTCCGTTTTCGTCTAGTTTATTCCTAAACACCCATCGGATGCCAATTACTCAATGGTCTCGTGGAGGAGGGATAAGGTCCCAAACCTCATTTCTTTTAAACTGATTAAGTTCCTCTTGCATTGATAGGAACCAATGTTTATCGAGTAATGCCTCTTTTGAATTTTTAGGTTCTACTTGAGAAACGAAAGCGAAGTGATAACAGAAATTACTTAGCTTTGATCGAGTTGTCACTCCCTTTGAGATATCACTGAGAATATTGTCGATGGGATGGTCTTTAGAAAACTTCCATGCTGGAGGAAGACCATCGGTATTGGATGCATGAACTTCCTCAATCCCCTCACGGTGGTGATCTTTTTCCTCTTCAACTTTGACTGGGTCAAGTTGATTAATTCTTGTCTCGGCATCTTTGAGTATGTCTTCAGAAGATACACCTGCAGCATGAAATGAACTACCTTTTCTGACACTTTTCGGATAAGACTCATCAAATGTAACATGAACAGATTCTTCAACTGTAAGTAATCTATTATTGTATATTCTATAAGCTTTACTTAACTTAGAGTATCCGAGAAAGATACCTTCATCTGCCTTGGAGTCAAATTTGCCTAGACTCTCTTTTCCATTGTTTAACACGAAACACTTACAATTGAAGACATGAAGGTGAGACACATATGGCTTCCGCCCTCTTAAAAGTTCATATGGAGTCTTGTCGAGAATAGGGTGGATGAACACCCTATTCAAAACATAACAAGCCGTACTAATGGTGTCAGCCCAAAAATACTTAGGAAGCCCACTTTCATTGATCATAGTTCTTCCTAACTCTTCCAAAAATCGATTTTTACGTTCCACAACCCCGTTTTGTTGAGGGGTACGCGGAGCGTAAAAATTATGATCAATTCCGTGTCTACCACAATATTCTTCAAAAAGATGATTTTCAAATTCACCTCCATGATCACTTTTAATTGATATAATGTTTGTGTTTAACTTATTTTGAGAAAGTTTAGCAAATTTTTCAAAGGCGGAGAATGTATCGCTCTTGCTAGCCAAGAAGATAGTCTAGTAAAACCTAGAAAAATCATCGACTATAACAAAATCATAGTAGTTACCACCTAGACTCTTAATTATAGATGGCCCAAAGAGGTCCATATGAAGAAGTTCAAGAGGTCTCGTAGTTGACACAATGTTTTTAGATTTAAATGAGATCCTTGTTTGCTTCCCCATTTGGCACACATCACATAAGTGATCCTTGGTAAACTTGATTTCGGGTAAGCCAATAACTAGGTCTTTAGAAACTATCTTGTTTAGCAAGTCAAAATTGACATGCGCTAAACGTCTATGCCACAACCATGAGTCCTCACTCATAGTCATGAGACATTTATCACTGCTCAATGATACTTCACTCAAATCTAGTATATAGACATTATTTACCCTCAAGTCATTAAACACATCCTTCTTTTTATCATTGTGTTCAATTATGCAACAATCTTTTGAAAAAGATACTTTGTATCCCTTGTCACATGATTGACTAATGCTAATGAGATTGTGTTTAAGGTCTTCGACTAGCAATACATCAGAGATAGTAGTAGATGAGGGATTACCTACACTACCTTTTCTAAGTATTTCTCCCTTGTTTTTGTCTCCATAGGTTACAAATCTCTTCTTCTTTGCCACAAAGTTAATGACAAGAGATATGTCTCGTGTCATATGTCTTGAGCGTCCACTGTCAAGAACTCATCTTCTCTCAGTAGTCTCAAGACTTTGTACCTATAAAAACAATCAACGAAAATAGGTACCCAATTATTTATTGGATCTTTGGTTGTGAGTCAAATCTTGGTTGCATTTAGGCAACCATTGATAAACCCCTTTAGGAACTAAAAATCTCCTAAAGCGACATTTAGCAATGGTGTGACCCCTCTTGCAACAATACAAGCAAGTAAGGTTAACTCTTGTATCACTTTTGCTATCTTGATTTCTAACCACATATGTATATTTTTAATAAGGATCAACCATACTTTTTCTAAAATGTGCTCTATCAATAGCAAACGTGATTTTAGGTTCTAGAGCCTTGTAAAGTTTGGTCTTGAGAGTTCTAACCTCATTTTTTCAAATATAATAAGTATCGCCCGAAGTTAACACATCTAATTTTTTCTTCCTCACAATCCACCTTTGTTCCTACCACTATGGATGCCTTTAGAGCCTCCAATTTCCTTTCGGAATCGAGGATCTTTTGCTCCAAATGAGCAAAATTTTGTTTGTTTGAGGCCAATCATTTAAAGGCTTCCCTAGCTTCATGGTGTAAGGTATCAAAGGCAGTTTGTAATTCGGAATGAGACAATCTAGTAGATTTTTCGTATTTTGCATGTCGTACTTTTTTCTTTTTTTCTTTTGATGAGTGGAGAGGCAAAGGTTGACGTGTTCTTCTTCGTCACTTGAACTATCATCCTTGGATGACTCGCTATCGCTTTCCCATGTGATGTAAGCTCTTTTAGGCTTAACTTGCTTCTTATGTGACTGATTACTCTCCTTTCCTTTGTCCTTTTTCATCAAAGGACAATCCGGCTTGTAATGTCCGGCTTTTCCGCAATTGAAGCACGACCCTCTAACTCTACTTCCTTTGTTGTCTTCATTCTTAAAAGACCTTGATTGTTTTCTGAAATTGGCTAGACTCTTTTCGGAATGTTGGATACCATTTTTCTTTACATAGCGATTGTATCGCTTCACAAATAGCCCCATATCCTCATTCTTTTTATCGTCTTCATTATCACTCGAGTCGCAATCACTCAGCTCTTTTGCATAGGACTTTGAACAAGAATTCTTTAGAGATATCTTCTCCTTCTTTTCCCTTTTCTCAAATTGCTCGAGACTAAGAAGCACTCTCTCTTGTGTTCTTGAAGCTTTCCAAAGAGTGTTGTAAGGTCCAAAGTCATAAGATCATTTGCTTCCTTTATGGCGGTGACTTTTGGTGGTCATTCCCTAGTAAGACATCTTAAGACTTTGTTAGTAGCAACGTCATTGGAAAATGGTCTACCAAGTAAATTTAGTCTATTGATTAGGTGAGAAAATCTATTTTGCATATCAACAATGGTTTCCCCTTACTCCATGTGAAAGAGATCAAACTCTTGTGTCAAAGTATTGATTCTAGCTAGTTTGATATCATTTGTTCCCTCATGGGCAACTTTTAATGAGTCCCACATAGATTTAGCAGTCAAATAATGGGAAACTCTATAGTATTCATCAACTCCCAAGGAGGAGATCAGAATGTTTTTAGCCTTCCAATCGTAATTGTACTTTTTCTCGTCTTCATCATTCCATTGTGCTTCAGGCTTAGGCACAATCATATTATTTTCATCGGTCATGGTTATTTCCATAGGACCTTTCAATATAACATTCCATACCTTCCTGTCAATGGAATTGATATGCACGGGCATACAGTCTTTCCAGTAACTATAGTTTTCATTGTTGAAAACAGGTGCTCTATTATAAGCCCCTTTTGGTTCGTTAGCCATTTTCTAAGAAGTTATATGTGAAGCACGGAATGAACTGGTGCTCTTGATACCACTTTTTAAACGATGGCGCAGATCTAGAAGGGGGGTTGAATATATCACTTGTTAAAAATAGATACGACGCTACCAATATTTGGTTTTAAAAAAAATTTAGACGGAAGCAGCCGAGGAACTATATTCGTCTAAAACGAACCTTTACCGAAAAAACCGGATATACACAAAGCCTATGGAATTCGATAAAAACGAGATTAAGAATCACTAATTTGAACACACATCAACCAGAATTTATTCACTATGAGGTTAGACTATTTCCAATGCTTGAAAAATATAACCAAATTGAAAAGACAGCACAAGTGTTTGTTGTTCATACAATTAGTCAAACACTTGGTGTGAAAGGCACTACAAGTGAATTCTAATATGTGAGTGAAGTGCTTAAGTGTTCAATTAAAATCAAGGATTGTAATAGGCTTCTAAAAATGGTTCAGAACTACTCACATCAGAATTTTGATTAACTAAATTGTTTGCACACAAACTCAGAAATTAAGCAATTGAAAAATAAAGAGAGAGCACCAACTTGTTGAGGTAGTTCCCCCATCGTCCTCGCTCGGGGTACGTCTGCCCTCAATTCTAAAAATAAAATTGAGACCTATATATATATATAACCTGTTGGTAAATGTTTACAAGAGAAGCAATAGAATTCAAATGATCAAACCCAATTGTTGATGCAGAGCCTATTCCATCTCTTCCTTTGATTCAAGCTGAATCAAGTCCTTCGAACATGATGAATAAACCTCTGATTACGGTACACCCTTTAAACAACCCCACGGTCTTCAAATCTTACCCGGCTGATTTCAATCACCAGTGCTTTAAACCCAATTCTTCCTCTCACAATCCTCCGGTTATCGCTACTAAACCGACAGAATAACCCGTTCTTCGATTACCTTCGCTCGACTGAATTTGTGGTGGACCAATTCGTGAAAAAAAAAACAAAATCCAAGATTCTTGGTGGAAAAAACCCTAACGGTTTTATTCAAGAAAAACCCACTGATTTCTCAACCCAAACCCAATTACACTAATCCTATGTTTGGACGTTATCACTTCTAAAAGGCAGAATGCACAACAAAAATGATTATGTGTAGTTGTTGAGAAAATGCAAGAAAGAGGATGAAGATGATGAGAACAAAATCAGTGTCTATTTTCACTTTTCTTGTTTTTTTTTTAAGAATAAGCTAACTCACTATATTGCAAGTCAGAAATAATTAACCAACATAACAACCACAAAGACAGTTTCACATAACATAAGTTTAACTAAAAATGCGCGAGCGGTCGACCTATACATAGGGAAGGGTCGACCTGAGCTCACCCGATTTTCAGATTATGCAGAAAACAACACCTTGCATCGACTGGAATAGGTCACGTGTCAACGCAAAGCATACAAAATTAGACAGATAGAAATGGACACAGTATGAGTCGACCAGAGGGTCGACGCGAGCACTCCTGAGAGTAGACCATGCAAAATACTTTTTGTATGAGTCGACTGAAACAAGTTTGAGTCGACTCAAAGACACAAAATATGAAGAAAAAAATGCATATTTTCATGTATAATGCTAATTTTGAGATACTTCACCATATAGTAAGCTAGACAAATCTGACCAAACCTATATGGAGCATATATTGAATAATTTCTATATGTATCAAACAATACTTTTGACCGATGTTTGACTCAAGAGGAATAAGGTATGCATATGTGACACAATGATACCGTCCAAAGTATATTTTTCTACCTACGTTTTGACATCATTAAAACAAGTATAGTTAACTATGAGGTTTTCCCTCACAGGAACTCTTTGGTATTTACTCTATTAATGCTTTACTTATGGTATGTAAGCTTGTACTCCCTCTTATTTATTGATTTTTCTCTCTTATTCTTAGATGTACTCAAAAGGAAGGAGACATCAATCGCTTGTGTCGTACCTGTGTAGGAAGTTATAGCCCCTTTGATTGCATCGACACCTTCAGAGAGTCAGAGCAAGAAGAACCATGATAGAGTTGCATTGGTTGGGGCTAAAATGGACTGGGGTAAGGTAGTCATCCAAGGGAGTCTTGCTAAAAAGTCAAAGTAGTAGGGGTCACTTCTACTATCCATTTGCCAAAAAGTGTGGGAAACACTCCTCTCCCACTACCCCTTATGTTGGCTGGTCGATTTCCTCTGACCGCAAAGGAGATAAAGGATTGTGTGATTATCGAGGACTATGCTCACGTCCTCCAACTCTCCAAAATTGGCAAGTCTAGCTTGTTGGCATATCGACTTTCTAGTTATTGTGGGAGGCTTTTCTTATGATGTAGTTTGCAGGCGATCACGAGGAACTTCTAGTCCCTGGAGCTTATTCTTAAGAAGTTGGGGCTTCCAAGGCTCATTATACTCTTATTGAGGCAAAAGTTTCCAGCTACGAAAGGGATTGTTATGGGTTACACAAGAATCTAGATCAAGTATCTCCTTACTTGGAGGAAGTAAAATTTCACGGATCTCCTATAACTTTGGTCGGCCATATAACAGAACTTGAAAGGTGTGCTCAAAGAGGGGAAATGGGTTCTTATCAGGAAGAACACAAGTTAGAGGCTTTATCTTCTAGTTCTCAAGCAATCATGATAGAGCTTAAGGAAAAGAGGGTCGTCTGATCTAAAGAACTAGCGGATCTTCGAGAGAAGTGATCTGATTTAAAAAAACAACTATTGGATCTATCCGATGATGGTCTGGAAAAAGTTTTCTTCCACAACATTGTGTGCCAGTTGGAGTCGCTTGTGCAAAACCTTTGGTATTTTCACGACTCCTTAAAATTTGTTGTTGATCCTAACTCAAAGTAATTAGTTACTTTATACATTAATGATATTTGCTATAATTTTTATTTTTTGTATTTAACATTTTGCTATATTTAACATTCACTATTTCAGTGTGTTGTTTGTTTGTTGTATTTAGCATTCATTGTTTCCGACGGTAGGGATTGGGCTTGGCGAAACATGGTCATATCTTTGTATTACCCTTCGCGTCATAAAGAATGGTCCCTGGACAAGGGTAGGATCCTCATCCCCACCCTGAGGTGTCACTCTGGTCGAGGTGAACGTCTTTGGGATCCACCTCCTAACATCCTTAGAGTGGTTAGTTTCGAATGAGGGTGCACCAGCTACGCAAGAATGCATGTATTGTTTATCTTTTTTCCTTTGGTATCATAAAAGTGACAAGGACAGAAAAGTGAGCAACATAAAAAATGACATAAAAGTATTTGCATTCTTAGTTATGTCAATTTATTACATTGAAAAAATAAACATACCTTTCAACTATAATACTACTTTAGTTTGGTGACATTCCAAGTACTTTGTACATGTTCCCCTTCAAGGGACTCCAAGACGTACACTCATTTCTCAGTGATGGTCTACACCCGGTAGGGTTCTTCCTAATTTGCTTCTAGCTTGCCATCTCGGACATTTTTCCCTCATATGTCGGCTTTCAGCAGCACCAAGTCCCCTATATGGAATTCTCTTGGTCGAACACGTCACTTGTATATGGAGGTCATGCTTTGTTTGTCGATGGTATTGGTGAAGGGGAATATTATCCTTTTTTATTTTAAAATTTTTATCTCCTCTCTAATGGCATTTTTATTACCTTTTATTGGTAAAGGGTTAGCTATCCTCCAACTTAGCTCTTTAATTCCACTGGAATGATCACTTTTACACTATATATGAGCCAGAAAGGAGTTTCTCTTGTAATCAATTAGGGAGTGATACAATAAGCCCACAAGACGTGCAGCATTTCGTCAGTCCAAATATCCATGGCCTCTTCCAATCTTCATTTTTTGCCTCTAACCAGCACCTGATTGGCGGCTTCAGCTTGACCATTCGTTTGAGGGTGTTCCACCAACTTAAAATGTTGTTTGACCTTCAACTCCTCCAACATAGTTTTCAACCTTTTATCAATGAAATGTGTTCCATTATTTATACATTGGCTTGAGGGACTCCAAACCTAGCTAATATGTTTCTTTTGAAGAACATCATGACATTCGCTACTGTGATGTTCTTCGGTGCCTCCGCCTCAATCCACTTGGTCAAATGGTCCACAAATGCAATCAAGTCCTTGAGTTGTTTTTACATAGGGGCGAATGGACCAAGGATGTCTAGTCCTCATTTCAGGAACGACCATGGTGATATCAAAACATGAAACTTTGTAGATGGAGCGTTGAAAACATCCCCATGTTGTTGAAATTGTTCTTACTTTTTCATGTATTCCTGAGCGTCCCGAACCATGGTTGACCAAAAATACCATGCTCTCATAATCTTCTTGGCCAATGCCCTAGCCCCAAGATGCTGCCCAACTATCCCTTTGTGTACTTCTAGAAGAACTTAAGCAACTTCCTCCTTCCCTAAGAATTTCAGCAAAGGTGTAGATAGGTCTTTTTATACAAATCCCCTTCGACCATTGTGTATTAACTAGCCATTTTCTTCACTGGGGTCACCTCAGACATATTTGATGAAAGGCTTCCTATCTCTATATACTTTTGAATCGGGGTCATCTAGGAAGGTGGGACAGTACTATCCATGATTGTCATTATCTTCCCTAGGGACTCGATAAATGGTGCTATCTGGGTTTCTTATACAAAATAAAAATTAATCCCTGGTCTCTTTCTACTGGCTAACCGGTATAATACGTTAGAGCCAGTATTTTCTTCTCGCGAAACATAAGCAATTTCAAATTCCTTGAATCTCACGAGCTTTTTGGTATATATTTTGAGGAGTCATTGCAATAACGAGTCTTTGGCATGGGTCTCCCCTCTTATTTGAGAGATAAACAATTGGGATTACATTCACAACTTAATGTGTTCGGCCCCCATTTCTTCAGCTAATGTTATCCCTGCAGTTATTGGTTCATATTCAGCTTGATTGTTAGTGGTCGAGAACTTAAACCTCGTGGATTTTGGGTGATAATATGGACAATAGACAGTCTATAGAGGGTGAATAGACCTTCCAAGTTGAAATTTCTTTGAAATATAGTTTGAAAACACTTTACCAAAGTTTCAAAAATAAAATTGATTTTGTGTAGCAGAAACGATTTTGGTGAATTAAGCAATTATGCTTATCGATTGGAATTAACACAAAGAGACTTAAACATCTTACAATAAAATCAAGATTGGAAATCAAATAAAACCAAATGAACAAACTACCTTGGTATTTAGTAATCGATCAAATACATAAGTAGTGTTATTGTATAATTACTAATATCGATAAGATCCTATAACCACAGTTTTCAGGTTTAACTGACAACAAGACAAAATTAATGTACCGATTCTAACAAAACCTACACATATGCAATAAATCACTACCAATGGAAATTCTAATGGCATGCAATTCTAGAATGGAATAAGAACAACCTAATCATGCAATTAACTATGAAATTAAAATGTGTTTGTGTATTTGTGTGTGTGTGTGTGCGCGCGTGTGTGTGTGTGTGTATGTGTGTGTGTGTGTGTGTGTATTTGTGTGTGTGGGTGTGGGTGTGTGTGTGTGAGAGAGAGAGAGAGAGAGATTAATATATATATATATATATATAGAGAGAGAGAGAGAGAGAAATAGAGAGTGATAGTGTGTGTGTGTGTGTGTGTATGTGTGTGTGTGTGTGTGAGAGAGAGAGAGAGAGAGTGTGTGTGTGTGTGTGTGTGTGTGTGTGATTCGAACCATGTGCAACCTGTGATTCGACTCGCAGAAACTCATGTTTTCCCTCTATTTCATTTAATTCGACTCCTAGGGTGTGTGATTCGGATCACACACCTAAAATCTCAATTTTTGTAATTGTTTTGAGATTCTACTTGTGTCGTGACTTGAACGAATCTCAAATATGGTTCATATTTCAAAAAAAATAGACTAATTGAATTAAAACATAATGTTCATACTCAAACAAAAACAATTTGAATCACGTATGCTAAAATATATACGGATCTAAAACTTGATCCTAAAGAATGCACAATTAAAGAGGTGACTCAATGATATAATACTAAAAAAAAAATCTTGAAGTACAAGTAATAAAACCATATAGTAAAAACATGCATGGTCTCTTCCTTAATGTAGCAAAGAAAATAAACTTTAAAGGAAACTTCCACTACAAATCCATATTTGTTTTCCAGAACTACGCCAACACCGCTTCCTTAACTATTAGACGATTTTTCAGTGAATATAACCTATGTGGGATCTAGCTCTGGAGGTACGGGGGTCATTTTGGAAAAGAAGTCGGCAAACGGCTTAGCCTTCAAATCTTTCCTTGCTACAAAAGTTACTTGAAACTTCGACAACTCTATGGCTCACTCTGTCAAACACTCGACCAAGTTTGGCCAGTAAAGCCCTTATTTCATGAGCAAATACATCTGGATGATTACTGAATATGCAAAGAAGTACCTTACGAGCTTACGTGAGGCCTTCACTAAGGCCAAGGATGCCATTTTGGTCTTTTAGTACCACATCTCTACCTCTTTAGGGCCTTCGATATGAAGTACACATGGCTCTATCCAAAGTCTCACTCTTTGATCAGGACGCCACTCAGTGCTTCCTATGTGACTACTACATATAGGTGCAAGGTTTCTCTTGGAAGTAGTCAGTTAAGTATCAGGGGTGTAGCCAATGGTTTCTTCAGAGACTCAAACGCGTTATCGCAATCCGGTGTCCACTCGAATTTCGCATTCTTTATCAACAATCTATAAAAAGGAAAAGCATGTTAGGAGGATTTTGAAATGAACATGTTCAACATAGTCAACATACCATTTAATTTTTTGACCTCCTTCTTCAAAGTTGGCGTGCTCATTCGGATCACTGCTTCGCACTTGTTGGGGTTTGCTTCGATTCCTCACTCAATTAGGTAGAAGCCTAAGGATTTGCCAACTCTTACCCAAATGTGAACTTCTTTAGATTGAGTATCGTGTTATATTGTCGGACCCTCTTGAACACCTGCTGGAGATGTTGAGCATGGAGTTCCTCCTGATTGGATTTCATAATTATGTCATCCATGTACACCTTTAGTGTCTCCCCTATATATTCTTGAAAGATCTTATTCATTATTCTCAGATATGTTGTGCCAACATTCTTCAACCTGAAAGCCATGATGTTGTATTGGTCGTTGGAATGTTCGATCATGAATGTTGTATTTATCTAGTCAAGCCCGAACATATGTATCTGATTATACCCTCAATAAGTGTCCATGAATGATATTAGCTTATACCCTACTGAATTATCTATAAGCTTATCAATATTTAGAGCGGGTGAGAATCTTTCGGGCAGGCCCTGTTAAGACCCGTATAATTAACATACATCCACTATTTTCCCGAGGTTTTCTTCACTAGAACGACATTGGATAGCCATTTCATATAATATGCTTCAAAAATGAATTTGGTATCTAATAGGCCCTTGAATGTGCTTATGGTAGCCTTAGCTTTCTTCGGGGACTTCCTCTTTCTTCACTGGGAGACGTAGCGGGTGATAGAGTCCATGTTCAACTGGTGGCACACCATGTTGGGTTGATGACGAGCATTTCATGTGATGAGATAGTGAAAAGGTTTGTGTTGGCCTAGAGATATTCAATTAGGATGGACCTTAATTCAAGGGGAAACTTGAATATTATCTTTATCGATCAAGTCAGATTATCGCCAAGCTGGATAGACTCAAATTCACCATTGATAATGAGTTTAACGTCATTCTCTCGTACATCTAGGTCAAACGTATTGGTATCCCCTTGACTTTATCCTACTCCTGCTGCCGATGACGTGAGAATGTTCTTAAGGATGAACTCTTTGATCTATTTTACTTCTTCTAGGTTGGGGCTAATGGTGGTCGGTCTTCCTTCTCTATCATGATAGGCTACCTTCAAGTGGACTAGAGTTATTACCATATCTAGATTTTCCATGAAGGATCTCCCCAGGATACCTCTAAAGACACTTCTACACAGAACTACAAGAAAGTTGAAGATTACCTTTCTCTCATGCACTCCTTCTCCAATCGCCAACGTCATATTTTTCGTTGCACTAGGGATAGTTATTGAATCGTTGAAGACCAACAGATCTCCACCGTAATACGAATTAAAATATGTCTGCTGAATGCCTAACTCTTTTAACGTATCAACGTAGAGGGCGTTGCAAGAACTTTCATCATCCATAAGGAATCTTGTAAGTTTCGATCAACAAGTGGAACCGCTAGAATTATAGGCAAATTGAAGTTTGAAATTCCTTTGATCTTTTTCCCATATAGAAACCCTAACTCCAATCGATATCTTCTCTATTCAACATTAGTATATGTTATTAGTATGAGGTGTTATGATAACAAACAGGTATTGGATATCACTACACTGCAGATCTTGTTGATCAGTGATAATTGGCGGAGAATTGGATCGGAGGATGGAACAGATCTCCTGGACATGACTGACATAGTAGCATTTATACTCCTTTTGATTTCTATAGAAATCTAATTTTGGATTGAAGATAATTCGCTCGTGAAATTTCACGGGAATCAGAAGTCATTTCCCACATATGGCGTCATATTCTGTACTAGAACCATAAATGGTTGAAGTAGGTGATGAGAAATCATGAATCGATGGTGTTGATCTCTGATACAGTGTCGCATGAAGGAACTTGCAAGGTTAACACTCCAACGCACAAGTCAGTCTAAGATTCAAGACAATTGTAGCGAAGAGTGGAGATCAGAAAATATGTATTACATTTTGTATGAGATGACCTTTATACATTGAGTCATATGGAGTGGATTTGCATTGACATGACCTTTGCGATTTGGGTCTTTGACCGGTACAAAACAACATACCATGTATTTATCAAGAATTCCATAAAAATTCAATTTATATAATATTAGGTCATGAGTATAATGTTAAAAACCTTTTTCCGAGTGGACTTCAAGTTTAGTTAGAACTCCATTGAAATAATTGTATCTCACCCCATGTTAAATATTTCAAATAACTCGTGACAAGGCAAAGACAAAGGCAAACTGACCTGAAGAATTAAAGACTTTGTGATTTGTTTATTGTGTTTTCGTTGTAATTTTGTGTTTAGCATTTCATTTTGACATCCACTTTATATATGTACTGTGTTATGTAACATTGTATTGTACATGTTTTGGATATCATCTAGACACTATGATTATACTTGGTATTATATATACGCGAACAATATTATTCAAGAAGAATATTATGATTGTACTTGGTACCATTGAATAATATAATGCTAGACGAAATAAAAATATAACATGTTGGCTAAGCTAAGGTGGTGAGAATATAACATGTTGTCAATTTAAAAAGAGAGCAAGAGAATATGACGCCTATCCATTCTTTTTTCAAACCTGTGACAATTTCCTCAATTTTCTCTCACTCTCAAAATCCATCATACACTTAATAAAAACACATTAATTTTCATACTAGTTTTTTATTTACCATTTTCTATATATAAACATTACTTTTTCCTAATTCTAGTTATGTTACTATCTTCTACCTCTTTTTCCACAATTTCCTCTCCCACAAGACTGAATCTCAAATGTG
The DNA here is from genome assembly GCA_963859935.3 of Lathyrus sativus. Taxonomy (NCBI): domain Eukaryota; kingdom Viridiplantae; phylum Streptophyta; class Magnoliopsida; order Fabales; family Fabaceae; genus Lathyrus; species Lathyrus sativus. The sequence goes on from OZ012735.1 coordinate 211,306,328, forward strand.
TTTTTTTGATAATCGGTTGTGTTCCAATTAACAACCAGCTCATTTTCAATATCCACATGTCATTTCATTCCTTAACCAAACAACTTTTCTTCCTCTTTTTCTTCTTCAAAACAAATCAATTAGTTATTACATTCCTTTGACCATGAAGCTCAAACATTATTCTTATTAGCTCTTACATAGATTGCCTATAAAGTTACAAGGATTGATGCCATTTCTAATTTTAAGGTTTGTTTTATTATCATTATCATTGTCATTGTCATTGTCACATACATGTTCCCATGTTTTTATTTGTTTGTTTTTCTCTTTTTATTAATAAATTCATAGTTTGTTAAGGTATCAACATAATTAGTATTTCTTTCTTCATAACGTGGTTACCATGAATTTGTTTGATTCGTGTTATGTATCATCTCTTCATAACCAATTTTCATCCAGAAATTCTCTTAAAGGGTGTCATTGTGGTGCAAACTCATAGTGTCAAAGCCTCTCAAGATGCCTGATTTTCCCAAGGTAAGAGTTTCATCGTCTTTTAATCGATTTTCGTATATATATATATATATATATATATATATATATATATATATATATATATATATATATATATATATATATATATATATATATATATATATATATGATCATGGTTTTAAATTGTGGTTTCGCTCCAGCTTGCATTATTGCTGCAAACCGTTATTGTATGGAAAAGTGTGACCGGTGGATATTGCAGAACAAAATTTTTTCAAAATTTAATCAAAGTTTTGGTTTTATGCATAAATGCAGATGGATCACAATATATCCGAAGAACGTTTTGACAAACGTTATAATGCTCGTAGTTGTCCGAATTCAGGAAACAGTTCACCAACTCATAACAAAAAGTTGAATCAAGAAAAAGATGGTTACACAAATGAATATTCTGCAAGTGAAGGTACTAGACAAATGGACCAAGGTTCTAAAACTGATGCGAAATTCGTAAATATAACGAAACCGCAGAAAATAAATCCTTCGAACAAAAACATTTCTGATGCTTTTTCGAGACAAAGTCCAAAGGCATCGAGGATGCCTTCAAATCCTGAACCTGCAACTCCGTTACCAACAGGAGTTTCAAAGGGTATGTCTAATCATGCAAAGAATAATAGTCAAAGCGGCGTGCCCGGAAGTGGAAGTAGCTCGCGAAGTGACAGTTTAGAGAGCACAAGTTCAAACATTAGGCCACATACTGGTGGTGATGTGAGATGGGATGCAGTTAACATGGTTTTGAAAAATGGTCCTTTGAATCTCAGCCATTTTCGGCTTCTTAAGCGTATCGGTTACGGAGACATTGGAAGTGTTTATCTTGTTGAACTTAAAGGAACTGATGCTCATTTTGCTATGAAAGTAATGGACAAGGCTGCTCTTATAAGTAGAAACAAGCTTCTTAGATCACAAACTGAAAGGGAGATTCTTGGACTTCTTGATCACCCTTTTCTGCCTACTTTGTATTCTTACTTTGAAACTGATAAGTTTTACTGTCTCGTTATGGAGTACTGTAGTGGTGGCGATCTTCATTCGCTTCGACAGAAACAGCCAAATAAGTGTTTCACCGAAGAAGCTGCAAGGTTAGCTGAATCTGTTTTAGGCATTTTTTCAACTGTTTTTCCATTTAGACGTAACTATAGTTTATGTAGCACCGACACTTCAGATCAATGGCGTGTCCAATGTCTGATACGACACGAAACCAACATGGTTATACTGAATCTTATGTTCAAATCTCTTGTGATGTTAGGTTTTATGCTTCAGAAGTTTTGTTAGCGCTTGAGTACCTGCACATGCTCGGCATTGTATACCGAGACTTAAAGCCAGAGAATCTATTAGTCAGAGACGAAGGTCACATCATGCTCTCCGATTTCGACTTATCGCTTCGCTGCTCCGTCAGTCCAACGCTAGTCAAGTCATCCTCCACCCACGCAGGAAATGGAAGCGGAAGCGATTCCGGAGGTATATTCAACGATGACCAAGCAGTGCAAGGCACTACTCAGACATCATCGAGCTTCTTCCCTCGAATCTTGCCTTCAAAGAAGAATCGTAAGGCAAAATCCGACTTTGGCCTATTAGCCAACGGAAACCGCCTACCCGAGCTAATGGCCGAACCAACCAACGTGAGATCAATGTCATTCGTAGGAACACACGAGTATCTCGCACCCGAAATCATCAAAGGCGAAGGACACGGCAGTGCGGTAGACTGGTGGACATTCGGAATCTTCTTGTACGAATTGTTGCACGGCGCAACGCCTTTCAAAGGCTCGGGATACAAAGCGACGCTCTTCAATGTTGTTGGTCAGCCATTGAGGTTTCCGGATAATCCTCAAATAAGTCAAGTGGCTAAGGATCTTATCAGAGGGTTGCTGATAAAAGAACCTCAGAAGAGAATTGCATATAAAAGAGGAGCAACAGAAATAAAACAGCATCCATTTTTTGAAGGAGTGAATTGGGCACTAGTTAGAAGTGCAATGCCACCACATATACCAGATGTTATAGACTTTTCAAAGTATGCTAGAAAGGAAACAGCACCACCAGTTGATAAGAAGTTGCCAGATGCTGGTATGGATAAAAAATGCAAAGATTCAACTGATAATTCTTATGTAGATTTTGAGTATTTTTAGCAGAAGAAAAAAAAAACATGTTTAGATAAAAATATATATACATATTAATACTTGTTTTAACAAAACTCATTGTACAAAGTGTTACCTCCTCTTTTGCAGAACTAATCATTGTAAACAGATACATGTATATTCACTCAAAATTTTATTTTTCCTACTTCTAAGTATGTTGTGTTTTTTTAATACTAATCTCCTTTTTTGAATTTGTTATATTTTTTATTTTAACATCTAAAATGAAAGTTACTTGAGGATTATTATTTAACACAATTTAAAATTCTAGTTAAACAAGAGAAATACAGAAAAGTGGAGTATTAGACCAAGATGAAAAAGTTAGTGAAGATTCTGCTGTAAAAAAACATAACCACAATCTGACATTAATCAAAGTCAAGATGGAAAATGCATATGCTGCTGAAATAGACTGATATTTCAGACCCTCACTAAAAAGGACTCTTCAAAAAGTCACATATTGATGGAAACCAGAAAATCAAGTAATAAAACAGTAACAGAAAAGAATATGATTGGTAGGAATGCTTGTATATTATTGATGAGAAAATGAAGAATTCCTACCATGAAGCACGGGCACCCCAAACACAACACTGACAATAACACAGCGACACCGATACTAATTTGAAAAAATGAATAAATTAAACGTAATCACAAATGTCAGTGCAGGTGTCTGACATAGACACGGACACGTATTTTTTCAAAGGTGTCGGTACTACATATTAGGTACTTGTTGCTGATCCAAACCCTCTTTGACTCTATCAATAATAGTCCCTCCTGGAGAAACAGACTTGATCCAAACTCTCTTTTCACCCATATACCCTACAAAACACCCCCTAAATCCCAAACTACCCAACATTTCCCCATATATCCCAATCTACCCATGTTTGGGTTTTTTTTTTTAATTTTATACAAGGGGGCGCCATGGGTGATGGAGCCTCCCTTATAATTTGTATGGGGGCGCCATGGGGGTTGGAGCCACCCTACAAATTATAAAGGGGGCGCCATACCCCTTGGAGCCTCCCTTAAATGCCCTAAAGGGGGGCGCCATGCCCCATGGAGCCTCCTTTAAACGAAATTTTCAAAATCAAAAATATTATAATTAATAGAATTAAAATTTAATATTATGTTATTCCAAAATTTTTTTTATAAATAGGTAGAGTTGTTGGTAACATTGGTTCATCCAAATTTAGAAGAGTGGGTAACATTGGTATTTTTAATGATATGCGTTGTTACTCTAGAAGTATTTCAATTTGTGTATGTGGTAACCAAAAGTTGTTATAAATATTAAATTCCAAGGTTACACATTTTTTAATTTAAATGACAAAAGTAAATCTATCTAGAACTTGTTCCAACATTTGGACATTTATTCCTCGTATGCCCGGGAAGACGACATATTCCGCACAATCTTTCCATTTTCTCAGTTGTATCCATTTCAGTTGTAATTCGGGTGCTTTTTGGGCGGCCCTTTTTGTTTCTTCTCATATTTTCGTTGTGGTAGATTGTGTCTCCATGATATGTTGGCCAATAGTCCTCACTAGCTACCACTGGAAAACTGTTATTGTAGATACCGAATAAGTTCATAACTTTGTAAACATCTGATAGCAGCAAGAATGGATCGTGACGAGCACTGGAACATGCGGCAATGACATGTGAACAAGGCATGCGGAAGGTTTGAAACTTTTCGCAGTCGCACCAATTTTTATGAAGTTCCACCCTGTAGTGTCCCATTGGCCGACCCTCGTTGTGATCCATTGTCTCGTCAACAATGAAGCTGTAATCGTGACGATCAAATGGTCTGACTCGATGTGAGGCTGCCTTAGAAGTTTCATCCTTCATATATTTCATACTTGATTCGCTGAATAATTGCCCTGATTGCAAAACAGCGCTCCATTTTTTGCCTCTTGACGCAAAAAGTGAGCCCAATCTGTAATAGGTAGCTCTTACCAACGCAGTGATGGGGAGGTTCCTAGTTCCCTTAAATACGCCGTTTAGGGATTCTACAAGATTTGTGGTCATGTGACCCCATCTGCATCCTCCATCAAAAGCCCTTGTCCATTTCTCGACTGGAATGTTATTCACCCATCTTAATGCTTCTGCGCTCGACAATCTTATTTCTTCACGGTAATACATGAACGATGGTTGGTTTAAGGAATACCCAGCGTTCACAACTTTTTTCTGGAGAATTTTGTCCTTAATGTCCCGCATAAAATTCTGGGCAATGTGTCTTATGCAAAAGACATGGACAGAAGGAGGATTGTGCCAACCATTTGCAGGATTGTTGTAGGCGCTCACAATGGAAGCATGTCTGTCGAAAATCAGACATAAGTTGGGTTGAGGAGCAACATGTGTTCTAAGATTTCTAAGGAAGAAACTCCAAGCTTCGCTTGTCTCACCCTCGACCAAGGCAAAGGCAATCGGAAATATATTATTATTTCCGTCTTGTGCAACCGCCATCAACAATGTTCCTTTGTATTTTCCATACAATCATGTTCCATCGACTTGAATAACCGGTTTGCAGAACGCAAAACCTTTGATACATGGTTGAAATGCCCAAAAGAGCCGAGAAAATATCCTACTTCCATCAACGCATGTTCCCTCAGGAGTGTATGCTGGTAGTGACTCCAATATTACAACCGTGCCAGGAACATATTTCTGCAGTGCTAGTAAAAACTGTGGAAGTTGATTGTAAGATTTTTCCCAATTCCCATATACATGTTCGACCGCTTTTATTCTTCCAATCCAAGCTTTCCTGTACGACGGGGTATAGTTGAACCGTGCAACAACATGAGAGATAATTGTGCTAACCTTCACAGATGGATCTACGCCCACAAGATGCAAAATCTCTTGTGATATCAATTGAGAGCTTAGTTTTCCATGATCTTGCCGATTGATGTTGGTTGTGCAACTATGAGGTGGGTTCATCGAACCTATCACCCAACAGTCACTTCTTTTCCGATAGGACGCTGCTAACCGAAACTTGCAACCTTCGTTACGACAAACTACGACATAGCGTTTTGAGTCGTTCCGATTGATGTAAAAATCAACGAAGTTATCCATATGAAACTTTCTTATAACTTTCATGCACTCATCTTTTGTGCGGTACTGGTTTCCCACTTTCAAAACACATTCAATTTGTTGAGAAGGATTGTAGAAATAATCCGAGGAAGTATCGTCTCCACTGAATTGCAAGTTCGTCATGTGTTGGGGAGGACAATACACTTGATTTAATGGTACTTCCTCTTCATCTATGTCTTGCAGTGGAGTCATTGTTGTGTAATCCCCAGTCCCGAACAAATTAACCATTTGATCAACCATGGCCTCTGGTTCTTCTTCCTCCTCGTCCACAACATCAACTTCGTCTATACCCGTTGTTTCGCCAACCTCGTGTTCAGACATATTTGTTGTTTTATGGGGGGTTTTGTAGGGTATTTGGGTGAAAAATTTGTGTTTCTATACAATGAGATGTATACTATTTTTTTGCTTGAATGTATACATATAGATTAAAATCTCACGAATTAAATATTATTAAAACTATAAGGGGGCGTCGTGGGAGATGGAGCCCCTTCTTTAAATTATAAGGGGGGCGCCATGGGGGATGGAGCCCCTATGACACGTGTAAAAAAAAGTAACTTTATGCATGTATGCAGTATAACAAGTGTACGAATTCATCTATCAATATTTCTACACATCAATCTCTTTTTTACACAAATTCAACTATCTCATTAATATCAATAACTATTACAACTACACAAATTTAATTTTTACCTATACAACCATAAATTCAAATTTCAAATTTCAAATTTCTAAATTTCACCTATAAATACTTCTCCTCTTCATTCTAAAAAACACATCAAATATATTCAACAATTCAAATTCTCCCAATATTTTCCTCATATATTCACACTATAGAACACCAAGCAACCTCGCGTCGTATGTAAGTATTTCTACTTGATAATTCACAATGTTGTATTTATTCGTAGCATTATAATGCGTTTACAATGTTCTAATGATATGTTTTATTATTTTTTGTAACAAATACAATGTTCTAATGATATGTTCTCATGAATTTCGTACTCGTGGGCATAAATATTTCCCACATGATCCGTTAATTCAACCTTTTTTGGAGCGAACAGGTTTTGGAGAGGTCGTTAAGATAACAAATTATCTCATTGATTCTAAGTTTATTTTGGCTTTGCAAGAAAGATGGCGACCCGAGACGCACACATTTCATCTTCCAATAGGTAAGGCGGTACAACCAATCCCGTAATTTCATAGGAGAACTCTTGGGGGTTGAACCAACCCCACGAGATTTGAGGGGCCAACCCAACCCTATTTCCAACCGCCAACCCAACCCTATTTCCAACCCCCACTTACACAATCACAGCCATATGAACATACTCCTAACCAATTCACTTCATTCACACACATTGCCTCATCCAGCCAACCACCCCAAAATAATTATGAAGGCATGGGCAACCCTTTTAATTTGGATGACTTTACGGATATGGACTCTTCATGGGCCGAAGTGATGCAAATGTTTGATGACGACACAATGGAGCCGTAAATCGACCCGTAAATCGACCGAGTCATAGAAACTAGTGTATAAGATCTTTCAAATGTACCCATTTGTATGTGATTAAATTTATTTAATCCAATTTAATTTTTATTTCTTGTTTGGAATTTATTAATGAAAATATTAATTATTATTTATTTATAAATTGTTAAAAATATAAAACATTAAAAATATTAAAATATAAATTGTTAAAAATTATTCACAAATTATTATTTACAAAATTATTATTTTTAAAAATTTTTTAAATTATTAAAAATTATTTATTAAATATTTTTAAACTAATTAAACATTAAAAATAATTTTGAAAATTTCGTTTAAAGAAGGCTCCATGGGGCATGGCGCCCCCCTTAGGACATTTAAGGGAGGCTCCAAAGGGTATGGCGCCCCCTTTATAATTTGCAGGGTGGCTCCAACCCCCATGACGCCCCCATACAAATTATAAGGGAGACTCCAACTCCCATGGCGCTCCCTTGTATAAAATTTAAAAAAAAAAACTCAAAGTTAGGTAGATTGGGATATATGGAGAAATGTTGGGTAGTTTGGGATTTAGGTGGGGAAATGTAGGGTATATGGGTGAAAAATTCTCGTACAACAAACTCGTCTTCCCAAGTTGCTTTGTCTACTGGTTTACCGTTCCAAAGTATCAACAGCTGTTTCAGTGTCCCCTATTTTGGTAATTTTCCTGTCAGCAAGCACTTCTAACAGATTCCCACAATCCTCCTGACTCTTTTTCCAAACCAGTAGGCAAATCTTTTTCAACTTGATAGTTTCCAATAGCTCTCTTGAGTAGAGAGCAATGAAAAACTGGATGGATCCGTCCGGTATCTCACAGTTTGAGCTTTTACGCAACAGCTCTAATCGTCTCAATCACCTGATATGGAATTAGATCATTGTCTCAATCACCTGATAATGGCGTGGAGCGAGTTTTGGATTAATTCTCACCTCCACACCTTGTCTGCACATGTGGTTTGAGCTTAAAAAAATACCCAATCTCCCACAGCAAACTTTTACCAATGATTTTCTCACATGCATGAAAGTATTGAGGTGCATTCTTTAATTCATGATCCAGAATGGTTTGACAGCAGGGAGGTGTCAGAAGAAGTGCATAACAATGTTGTGTTGAAGAACAACATTACTGACTTGACAAAGGGGATATAACAAAACCAGGTTTTGCCTACTGTAATGCGGATGTTGTTGTATGAGGACAGGTTAGTGTTGGCTTTAACTCAGTCCGATAAAGATAATGACTTGATAACATAACTCGATCTTAATGTTAAAAATAACATATACTAAATTGATTTTTCGTGTTCTTTCAATTTTGACTGATTGAATAGCCAACTCAGCAAACATATCCCCTAACTTCCACATTCTAAAGAAAATAACAAAAGTTCATATAATGCATTTTAATATTTTCACAAAAAAATTACTTAAATATCTATAACAAGAAAACATAAGATAGAGAGTAGCTAGCTCCTCAATTTGGGGATGTTATTACATTAAATCCCCGTTTGGGGCTTGGAAAATCCAAAATCAGTTCATGTTCTCTACCATGCTAATAAACACTATGTGAATACACCCCAAGCTTTTCTATCTGTAGTGTGGACAATCCAGGCTTAGGAAGCCCTTATTTTAAGTCAATCACAAATGAGGAAAGTGTAGTTTCCCTTCTGGCTTTGCTTCTGCCTGTTATTTCTGTCCAGTATCTGCAACATTCCCTCCACCCAACTTCTACCATTTTTTATTCAAACAAACATATTTCAAATTCAAAATGCAGCATAAAAATGCTTAAACCACAAGAAACTAGTGAACTCTACAGCTTTGCTTGTGTAGTTAATCTTGTTTTCAGCTCCTCGGCTACAGCATCAATGAACTCTTCGGTATTCAAATAGTGCGACCTAGAAACCCTACAACAAAATCAAGAGGAAGTAGTTTTGATTTGTTAATAAAAGGAATAGTTAGTAAGCATTCGGAAAGAACTATCGTAAGGCCGGAAATTACTTGGGTCCGTGAATAAGAAGCGCGAGATCCTTTGTCATTTTTCCTAATTCAACTGTTCCAATGCAAGCTGCTTCCAGTTTCTCTGTATAGTCCAATAATCTACCATTTCCATCCAACTTTGCCCTGCAAAAGTTAGGTTGTTTTAAAAAAGTCTAAAATGGATTACTTAATTTGTTTTATGTACAACTAAAAAAATATAAAACTCCCACTAGCTATAGCTATGGTCGGCTATATGAATCAAAAGACAACATAATACTTCATCATATATAATAACATTTTTTTCTATACCGTTGAGTTCTAGGTATTTCTTAATAGTTTCTCCTATAATTTTCCTCGGTCTTCCTCTATTTCTAGCAAAATATCAGACAACCCTCCATTTGATATATTCTCCTTACTATATACATAATTTACAAGTCTCCTTCATACATATGCTCAAACCACCTAAGTCAAGATTCAACCATCCTTTCTATAGCCGGTGCTGCCCTGACTGCCTAATGCTATCATTCTTAATTCTATCTCGTCTAATATTAAAACACATCCCTCATAGCATTCTCAATTCTATCCCGTCTATTATTAACACACATCCTTCATAGCATTCTCATCTCTGCTACACTCAGCTTACTCTCATGTTGCCATTTCACCGCTCAACACTTTGTGCCATATAACATTGCTGGTCTTACGGCTGTACAATAAAACTTTTCCTTTACCTTGAATGAAACCTTCAATGGCATAAACACCCGAGGTTCTTCTCCATGTCACCCATCCCACATAGGTCTAATGGCTAATATCTCCTATTTCTGGGTCGTTTTATACAATGGACCAAGATATTTAAATTGTGTGACTTGTCGTATGATATGGTCTCCAACTTTCACCTCTAAACTAGGTGTTTGTTTTTTTAATAAATTTACATTCCATATATTTCATCTTACTTCTAGTCAAACCAAAAACCTCCAATTAATGGTAAATCACCCTTTTTTTTTTGGAAAAAAGAAACACTTGGAATAAACACAAATAAACAGCCCTTTAACCTGCTCAGCCTACTAACTGTATTATTACCTAAAATCACAAAGGAACAGATCAAATTTTATTGATTATAGTATGAAGAAGAAACAATTGTATGAGTTTCAGTTTCAATTCTTACCTATGTGCAAGACCTTGTGACCAGGCAAAAATTGAGGCAATACTGTTTGTACTGGTTTCACCACCCTTCTGATGAACCCGAAAATGGCGGGTAACAGTACCATGGGCTGCCTCTGCTTCAATGGTTTTGCCATCTGGGCAAACCTGTCACAAATTTCAGATTCATGAACATCCATGCCAGAGATATAACCGAAGAAAGGACAGACAGAAACAAAATAAAGAATATGCATGAAGGGAAAAGTGAAACGACAAAAGGGTTAGAAAAGCAATACCAATATTGAAGTCATCAAGCCAAGAGAACCAAATCCTGTTCAATGAAAACTATTTTTCAGATCATATTAAAGAATGAGACATGCTAAACCTTGGACATCAACTTTCTTAACAAAAGCAACAAAATTTTGATGAAAAACTAAAAGTTAAGTGAATGAGATAACAGCATATGGATTTCCACCTTGAGCTATGAAATCACTCTGCACATCCCCATCATAGTTCTTGCAGGCCCATACATAGCCTCCGTCACTTTTAACAGCATACGCAACCATATCATCTATAAGACGGTGTTCATACCTAACAATCAAGAATGTGAATTACCAATTTACTAACAAAAGAAAAGATTTTGACAAGCATGATAAGCAACTCATCTAACCATATTCCTGCAGCTTTAAACTTATCACTCCATTGGGTGTCATAAACTTCTTGGAAAATATCCTTGAATCTTCACAAAAGCAAAGAGTTAGAAATGTGCTTGGCAGTCTAACAACTACAACTAATTTTTTTTTTGGGGGGGGGGGGGGGGGGGGGGGGGGGGTGGAAGTTAATGTCTTTTATTTTGGATTTATACTGAAAAACACACATGAATGAAATGCATGCGGATTGGTTTTGTCGTCTAATTAAAATATCATCTCAATTTATTGAAGAACCCCGAAATATAGAGAATGAACAAAAAAATTCACCAGCATACCTTCCATCATAGTTCTTTAGAATGGTATTTTTAGTGCTAAGGTAGAGAGGCCATTTTTTCTCGTGAGCAATGTTCATTGACGCCTCAGCAAAAGCCCGAATGGACTGTTTCAACACAAAATACCACATGCTTACCATTTCCAGGGTAGTTAAAATAATTTTCCCAGAGAATATAGTGATAAAAACATTGCTCAGATACAAACCTCGTCGGTATTATACATGGACAAAGCTACACCTCCAGCACCAGTGAAGTTATACACCTCTAGCTCTTTAGTCTCTTCATGTCCATCAGGTACTGTAAAGCCCAACTAAATTTCGTAAGATGAACTTTTTGGTCTTTTAAGAATTGACATTGGTTAAGCAATGTTGCAATTTCGTGAAGATTGTATATGCCAACTATTTGAGCCATGAGAAACAGTTGACTGGATATTGACTTACCAAACATCAATTTTAGCTTTCCTGGGCCTCTTATAACTGCATCAGTTGCCCGATATTGGTCTCCGAAAGCATGTCTTCCAATGCATATTGGCTTCGTCCAGCCTAAACAATATCCAGTAATTAACATTTGCTATCATACAGAAAAATTCAGACATCAAATAAGTTCTAATTTTTTAGAAACCTGAAACAAGTCGAGGAATATTTTTACAGATGATTGGCTCTCTAAAAACTGTACCTGTATGGAATTAGAGTAATAGTTTCCTTATATGTTAGTTAAAAACTCCGAAAACAAAAGAGGGTTGCAGAAACATCAGAAAATTTAATTACCATTTAAAATGTTCCGGATTGTCCCATTTGGGCTCCTCCACATTTGTTTTAAGTTAAATTCCTTGACACGGCCTTCATCTATGAAAAAGAAAACCCTTCGATATGAATTTCAATTAACACATAGGCAACATGTCTGTACGCTGTTCACGACCTTAGGTTAAGATGACATGGAAGGTCACACATCATTCCAAATAAGAACAATTATGAGTACCTGGAGTAATAGTTGCACATTTGATAGCTACATTATACCTACAATGAAAGGAAAATAAACCCGGTGGTGATATTAGGAAGCCCCGCGTAACAGAATATTGCTTAATAAATCAATACAGAAATGAAAACATTGAAAGCTTCTTTACTCCACCTAACTTTGTTTTAAAGCAGAGAATGGTATGCAGAGGCATCATTGTGATAACTGAGATGTAAACTATGCCGGCACATTATCTAGGACCAATCATTTGCAGCATACCAAAGATTTTATTTTAAAAATTGAAAGGAGTAAAAGAAACACAAGGGGGGACATTGACCAAAACCCTTTCAGGTCTAAAGAACTTGAAAAATTATAACATTCAAAACAAAATTAGTCCACTTTATTTTAGTTAATACTTCAACCAAAACCAAATATATCAAGCTCTTGTTTTGCAGTATATATTTCCTTCAAATATTGATATTCTAACCGTATTTGATAGGGCACTGGTTTTGGGCTCTGAATAGAAAAGTTAGAGAAAGAGCTACTGATGTGGCAGTTGGTTAGGATGTGTGAGGGTATATAGGGAGAAGGGGGCAAGAGTGAGAGGGTCATTCAGAAATATTATTAGAGTTGGTTCGAAGAGATTTCTCTCTGGTTAGAAGCATTGTGCTCTGGTAGGAGGGTCACACTCTGGTTTATCTTTTCTTTCATCACTGAAAATGGCTTTGCTTCACTTTCATACTCAATACAAGTAGACTTTCTAATTTCTATTATGAATCCATCGGTCACATCAGTATTCTACATCATTGCATGTAAGGTATTGAGCATATCTAATATTTAGTCTTCATCCTCATTTAAAACATGTTTTCTTATCAGAGGCAATATGGCTACACCACCACTCTACTGGGAGGGAACATTGCACATGTGTCTGGCGGAAAACACCATGGCTACAATTACCAGAAGTTGATAATGGGTGCCTTCATAATGATTTAACTTGGGGAGACGGAAACACGTGCCAAAAGGAGACTTAATTTCAAGCTTTGAGTGAGATGAATGGTTGGTTCATCTACTGTTGAAGTAAGACTTTGGGGGTATTACAATTCTAGTTAGTTGCCCTCTTTTAAGATACAGATCAGATGCACGGCATAATGAAAAACAGCATTCCAAACATTAAGGTGGCATTTGTTTCATGTTAATATAAATACGTTCTTAGGAATGTCATACATTCCCAAAAACATTCCCATGGGAATGTTACTCCACCATGGAAATATTCATTTTCCAATATGTATGTTCCCAGTAGTATATTTATATAATATGAAACAAATGCACCCGAAAGCAATACATGTATATTCGTATAAGAATTTTATGGCAATTTAGAAACTTTAATAAGAAAAGACATCTCTAAGGTATCAACTATCGAGATAAATAGGAAATCCTAAACTGAAATTCAAACATGTCGTCATGGGTAAGCCTAACTATGCACTGAACTGAATCCTTCAAACCATTTTTGGATTAAGAAATAAACAAGATAGAAGTGGATTTCCTCTCAACATTTTACAGTATTGCAACTCTTGATCATAAGAATAATCATAAAGCAAGAATAGTGTGATAGTGATAGAAACAACAAAATAATACGCAATCTCAGGGCAAAAACAAGCAAATAAGCCTTGTGAGAAATATTAGGTCACGTACTTCAGTGTAGCTTCGGCACTTTCAATGGTAACTCTATCATTAGTGGCATCTCGATGAGGAAGCCCAAGATCAAAATACTTAATATCCAGCTCCAAAAATGGGAAAATAAGCTACAAAATGTAAAAATACGTCAAAATGAAGAATAAGTATTTGAAATATAGTTAGGTGGAGATTAAAAGTTAGTATGTCAATAGTTAGTTTAGTTACTAGTTTGTTAACACCTATAAATGGCTTGATAGAATCACTTTTTACTCATTCAATCACATAGAAATTTCAGTCTTCTCCCAATCCTCTCTTTGGTACCATGTCTGCTAACAATAACCATGCCCGATTCGAATCAAATAAGAGCACAAGAAATCACGACATAACTACCTTATCTTTTATCATTCTCCAAATTACTCTTGTCATTTCATCTCCTGCACATGGAAGACAATGAAAGATTGGTTATTCTCAGAAAGAAAGTTGAAGTCAACAAATTGACACTTTCTGTTCTGATACCTATCAAACCCCAGGCACACAGTAAACTTCAAATGATTCACAAGATAGAACTTTTTTTAAATGAAACCTTTCCATTATCCATTTGAACTTGATTCACGATTTGAACAGTGTTAAACATCCAAATTAAAATATCATTCCAAAAATTGAAAAAGGATAATTGGAACTGTGACCCATTTGAATCCAGTTCCTGATAATCACTAAAGCATAAAACTTTCTCTTCTCTATATGATGACTGATCAGAGAAGTAAACAATTTCATAGTAATCAGAAAAACATACCATCCATTTCGACGATGGGATTTTCAACCCTTATTTTCTGAAACCCCATTTCTAGTAAATGAAAGTGAAAATTGAGAGAGGAACGAACAATTCAATAAACACAAACACAGTGAGAGCGAGAGAATGGATCGTCGTTTCCTATGAAGCTAGCATGCTCCAAAATTTTACATGAAACTTTAGAAAAAATTTAACGTTTTTTATTTATGGACAATAAATTATATTCTACATAAATAAGTAAAAAAAAAAATTAGTATAGAAATTTTGTTTTAGGAAACAGTGTAAAAATATACTTTTAATGTATACAGTATTATTTTTTGTCTTAATTTTGTTGAAAATTTGTATTTTATTATTTTAACACTAATTTCTATTAATAGATTTTTGGTATGTATCCTGAAAAAATAAGTCAACAAGATTCTTTATTTATAAGGCCGGTTAAAGTTTTACATATATAGCTTTTGTACCAAAAAAGTAAATTTACATATATCTAAAAAAAACCTAATTATAATAGTGAATTTGTTATGATGGTATATTAATAATATAATAAGAAAGAAAATGAATTTATAATTTTTATATAAATATAATAGAAATATTATTTTAGAAAATCATTATTACATATAAATTATTAAAAAGCTTTTTTTAGAAAAACACTTCTTATAAAAAGAAAGAGTTTTTTTATTTAAATAGAGGAGCACCATTTACTATGAAAGTATGCTAGTAATTTATGATAATACTTTTAAATATTCAATTGCATATTTCAGCCGATAATTTTTTTAAGAGAGACAATCCATCTCAAAAACAAATCACTAAGAGCATCTCTAACACTGAACTCATTTTTGGGTTTTTTGTGGACCTATTAAATCACGTCAGTTTGAAGCAACTCAACTAATTTTTTATTTTAATAGTGCAACTCTGAAGAACTCATATTGGGTTCCACAACTTTACTTTATATATTAATATTTTATTCATATTAAATTTTATATCACTTAAAATAATAATTTTAATTTTTTACAAAAAATTATTTCAGTCTACTATATAGCCCAACGGGTATATAGTGTTGTTTTAAGGAAAAATATTTTATTCTACTACATAAACTTAAAAAAAATTAGATTAAACTTAAAAAAATATTTCAATCTCTCCTTAGTTAATTTTAGTGTTTTAAATTAAATTTGATATAAAATTAAAAAAATCGAAATTATAATTATAATTTAAAATAAATAAAATTCAAATTAAACTTATAATTTAAACTTATAATTAAAATATAGTTTTCATATTATAAAATCAATATTTTAATATTGTAATTATAGTTTTCATATGATAATTAAAATGATAAATAGAATTTTATATTAAATTATAATTTTCATATTATAAAATCAATATTTTAATATAAGAATCGTTGAAGAACCGTTGCATAATTAAGAATCGTTGAACAGCATGGCAATCTTGAAAACAACAAATATGAGTGTCATGTTGGCAAATCTACCTTAAGAACTCCCATTGGAGTTGGTCTAATTACTGAGAAGTACGTAGATATAATATATATATATATATATATATATATATATATATATATATATATATATATATATATATATATATATATATATATATATATATATATATATATATATATATATATATATATATATATATAGGCATAACATTATTTTGGTGTAGCATTTTTTCTTTTCAATTATACTCTTTTCAATTTTTATTTTAAATTTTAACTTCTCACTCTAACAAATGTTGGTTATATGGTGGACATGTGATAATTTATTAACTTTTACACCATTATATTTCTATTATCTTATAAATAATAAATAATAAAATTAAAATTAAATAAAAATAATATGATATATATTTTACGCGCGTGGGTATTATAAAAAGCAGACAGACACGTGTTCGTCTGAACGCTAGCGTTTAATAAATACAAATAATTCTAACTATAATAATATCTAAGTATGCTTCATGGGGGTGCTTCTGATATATGTGGTTGGTCTTTTTCAATTAAGTGATCGTTTTCCTTATTGTGTGGGTAGAACTACTTTATTCAAGACCAAGTCGCCCTCTTGCATCTTTTTTAGTTTTATCTTGGAGTTATATCTCCTCACAACCCTGTGTTTGATAGTGTACTCTCAGACATAGACAATTTCTCTCGCTTCGTCGACCAGGTCTACTGTGCATTTTAAACCTATCTCGTTCGCCTCTTCATTGAACTAGGATCGTTGCCACAATGGCATGTCAATCTCTAGAAGAAGTATGGCATCCGCTTCGTAGACCATACAAAATGGGGTTTCCTTTGTGGTAGAATGCGGAGTAGTGTGGTATGATCATAATATCTCGGGGAGTAGTTTCACCCATAAACATTTGGCATCACGAAGCTTCTTCTTGAATCCCTTCAAAATTACTTTGTTGGTTGACTCGGCTTGACCGTTGGCTTAAGGGTGTACCATATACACGAATCTTGTTTGTACTCATAAGTCCTTGTAAAAGTCGGTTACCATAGCACTAGAGAATTAGGTCCCATTTGTCGGAGACAATGGTTCTAGGTAGGGGTGTCAAAATGAGTCGTTGTCTGCCAGGTCGAGACGCTCACCTGCCAAAAATTGCAGGTTGCGTTAGAATTTGGATTCGCTCAACCCGCCTCTGCAAAACAAAAAACCCCACAAATTAAAGAGGTAACAGGGCAGGATGGGCCGCCAAGCCCGCTTAATTTTAAAAAAAAATGTTAAATACAGAAGAAAAAAAACCTAGTTTTTTTATTTTATAAAGTCAATCCAAAACATCTGATCCAACTATCCAAGCCTAGGGATGGCAATTGGACTTATCCCTAGTGGGTACCCACAAAAACTATCCATAATGGGCATGGTAAAAACCTACAAAATGAATACGAATATAGGTACTGGCAATTACCCGTTAAAATAAGCAGGTTACTCATAAGTCCTTGTAAAAGTCGGTTACCATAGCACTAGAGAATTAGGTCCCATTTGTCGGAGACAATGGTTCTAGGTAGGGGTGTCAAAATGAGTCGTTGTCTGCCAGGTCGAGACGCTCACCTGCCAAAAATTGCAGGTTGCGTTAGAATTTGGATCCGCTCAACCCGCCTCTGCAAAACAAAAAACCCCACAAATTAAAGAGGTAACAGGGCAGGATGGGCCGCCAAGCCCGCTTAATTTTTTAAAAAAATGTTAAATACAGAAGAAAAAAAAACTAGTTTTTTTATTTTATAAAGTCAACCCAAAACATCTGATCCAACTATCCAAGCCTAGGGATGGCAATTGGACTTATCCCTAGTGGGTACCCACAAAAATTATCCATAATGGGCATGGTAAAAACCTACAAAATGAATACGAATATAGGTATTGGCAATTACCCGTTAAAATAAGCAGGTGTGGGCACGAGTACAGATACCTTATTATCCACACCGTCTTATACCCGCATAATATATATTTATATATTTTTATTTTATTATTATAAACACATGTATGTTTATCAATATTTATAAATACATTACTATTAAATTTGCACTCATTTGAAAATGACATGATAATATTTTATTTATTTATGGACAATAACATTCTGGAATTTTTTGTAAAATGATGTTAAAAATTGAAAATGACATGATAAATTATAATTGATCGATAATTTTTTATTAGAAATGTGGATAACGAGCATGGGTATTGGTACTTAGGTACCCATAGGATACGGGTACGAGTATACATTTTAGTGCCCATGCGGGTATGGGCTCGAGTACGTGAAATTTTTCAAATAGCGGGGTATAGGATGGGTACTATAGGCACCTTACCCAAACTCGTTTCATTGTCATCCCTAAGCTGAATCCATTAGAAATTAGGTTATGATTTGAATTAAAAAGTTAGAGACTACAACACACATCACACGCATACACGACATGTTGATGCGTAGTACGCAAACGATAACAAAGAGTCGAAGACGAAGACTGCTTTTCATTTCTTAGTCACATGCTCGCACGGATGCTGAAGGAAGTTTGCCGTCCTTGTGCAAGCTCTCCTCTCACGCAACTCTCCTCTCACTTTCAGGAAATCGCTCTCCTCTCACCCTCGACTCTCCTTGCAGGTGCAACTCTCTGTAGACTTCAGGTATTGGCCTTTTTCATTTTAGGCAAGTTATTAAGACTTAATTTGGATATGGATTTCTTAGCTATGTCAATCAGTAATAAACATTGAATTTATTGTGTTTTAGGACTTGAAATTATATAACATTTGGTTCTTTTTTGTTACTATATCAATCAGTAATAAACATTGAATTTATTATGTTATAAGACTTTGTTTGGATATGGATTTCTTAGCTCCAATTGATGAGAGTGGTGATGTTAATTTGGACCTAACTGTTGAACAATAATGTGAGTCGGTGGAACCTAATAGTAGTAAGTTAATGGAACCTAGTAAAAAAAAGAACACTAAGAAAAAGTTCAATCCCATGTGTGGAAGTATTTCACTACGATTGAAGGGTTGGATAGTGATGGAAGGCAAAGAGCAAAATGCAATGCATATGGTTCATCATATGTAACTGGAGGAAAACGATATGGGACAAGTTCTCTAAAATGTCATTTTGATGTTTGTAAGAAAGTTAATTTTGGAGATGTTGGTCAGATGGTGTTAAACATGTAAGAAAATTTAAAATCCTTAAAAATTGATAATTTAATATCTCATGAAATGTGTGCTCAGATGATTATCAAACAAAATCTTCCTTTTAAATTTGCTGAGTATGTTGAACTTACAAATTCGCTTTAGTACTTGAATCCTAATTACATTCCTATCACTAGAAATACCATCATGGTTGATGTTGTGAGAATATATAATGGGGAAAAGACAAAGATTAAGATAAAAATGACCAACACTCCTTATAGATTTTCTTTAACTTATGATTTATGGGCATCAATTAATATTGAGGGCTATATTACTTTAACTACCCATTATGTTGAAAAAAATGGAAGTTAAAATGTAAAATCCTCATCTTTTATCACATGCCTCCCTCTCACACTGGTTTTGAATTGTGTAAAAAAACAACTATGTTTTTTACTGATCGAGGGAATAAAGAAAAATGTTTTTAGCATTACTTTGGATAATGCTTTTTCAAATGATGTCACACAACAAACCTTGAAAAGTCGATTAGCCTTGGAAAATTGGTTGTTATGCGAAGAAGAGTTCTTTCATGTTTGTTGTTATGCTTATATCTTAAATCTAATTATGCAAGAGAGACTTAAAGTAGCTTCTGGTGATTTACAAAAGATTAGGGAAAACATCAAACATGTGAAGGGTTCAGAGAGTAGAATGGTAAAATTTAAGCAATACATTGATATGGTTGGCAACATTAATGTATCAAGTGGGTTGGTTATAAATGTGCCTACTATTCTACATATTTGATGCTTAAAAATGTGCTTAAATATCAAAGTGAATTTTAAAACCTTCATTGTTATGATGCAAATTACATATGTAATCCTTCAAAGGAATAGTGGGTGAGACTTGAAAAAATGAGTAGGTTCTTGTTGCCATGTTATGAAATTACTAACTTGATGTCCGAAACAAGCTACCCCACTTTCAATTTGTACTTCTTGCAAATTTGGAAAATTTAACGTATTTTGATAGACAACAAAAAACATGTAGATGAAGCTATAAAAAGCATGGTTGAAAGCATGATTTTGAAATTCGAGAAGTATTGGGATGAATATAGTGTTGTTTTTGCATTTGGGGTTGTCTTAGATCTAAGAATGAAGTTTGACTCATTGGGTTATTTTTATAAAGTGATTGGTCCATTAAATTGGGAGTTGAAGTTAGACAACATGAAAGACAAATTATACAAGTTATATGTAGAATATGTTAGAACACAGATTGGTTCTTAATAATAACTCTTTGTTTTGATGATAACTGTTAGGAAATTTTATATTTAAGAATTATATACTCTAAAATTTGTTTGAGAGTTTTACTGCAGATTGAAATGAAATTAACTCTCTACAAGCAAATCTGTATTGTACACAAGAAGTTATCCTGATTCTGAAGCGCCAGATGCATCTTACCGAAGATTCTGATTGCTCTTTACAGAAGATTCTGAGCGTAGTCTCCAGAAGGATCTGAAGCAAGAAGCTCCAGAACATTCTGAGTCAGAAGCATCTGAAGCTAGTCAGAAGCATCTGAAGCTGAAGCATCTGAAGCAAAGAAGAATATTGTTTGAAGAGTTTCTCAAAGCATAATTCTACAGAAGTTTCTGAAAGTACTAACGCTGCCAAGTACTGAAGTTCTGTGTCAAATATGCTCTGATGATCAACACGCTGAAAGCACACATGCTGCAGAAGACTCTGATACAGCAAAGTTCTGAATATCATTAGAAGACTCTGATCCATTCAGACTCTGAAGAACTTGCTGAAAACTAAAGAAGAAATATTCAAGAATATATCCGTTGGAGTTAATCAACGTCTCTTTCCTCTTTTGTGCTAGACACAATTACACAGACAAAAAGGATTTTTCTGTGTTATCTACTTCAAGGAAAGGTCACTTGATGTGAAGACAAAAAGGCTCAGACCTTTTTGGGACTCTCTTTTCAACGCTCAGCATCCTTGGATCAGCTGCCTATAAAAGGAGAACTCCACCACATTCTTCAGTTACACAATTTGCTGAAAAGAAATTATATTATTCTAAGCTCTCATTCTGTCATATTCTTCTTAGAATTTCTTGTACTTAAACTTAAGAGAAAAATCACTGTTGTGATAAAAGCTTTATAGAAGCATTAATACTCTTGTATTTAATTTACATTGATTGTAAAGGATTTCCTTAAGAGGATTCAGTTGGAATCAGTAGCTCTTGAGAAGACTAAGAACAGTTGTTCTTAGGTGTTACTATTGTAATCAGTTTGATTTAATAGTGGATTAAGTCCTTGTTGAGAAAAGTAAATCACTCTAGGAAGGGTGGACTGGAGTAGTTGTTTAAACGAACTAGGATAAAAATAATTGTGTGATTATTTTTTAAGTCTTAATCTTTCATACTTATTCAACCCCCCTTCTAAGTATTATCTCACCTTCAGTTGGCATCAGAGCTCCGGTTCTGAGTGTGCTACCACTTAATAGTGTCAGTAAAGATCCAGAGAGAAATACTTTGATATGTATTTATTTGTTACCATGGCTGATAATTCAATGTCCAATATTAACAATAAATATGAAGAAAGGGATAAGATCAGCACCAAACCCCCAATGTTTGATGGGGAGAAATTTGACTACTGGAAAGACAGAATTGAGAGTTTTTTCCTAGGATATGATGCTGATCTATGAGATCTAGTCATAGATGGATATGTCCATCCCACAGATGGGAATGGCAAGAAGATTGACAGAAAATCTATGACAGATGCTCAGAAGAAAGATTTCAGAAATCACCACAAAGCCAGGACTATATTATTGAATGCAATTTCACATACAGAGTATGAGAAAATTACAAACAGGGAAACTGCTTTTGATATGTTTGAATCCCTAAAAATGACTCATGAGGGAAATTCTCAAGTTAAGGAGACAAAAGCTCTGGCTCTGATCCAGAAGTATGAAGCCTTCAAAATGGAAGACTCTGAATCTGTTGAAGCCATGTTCTCTAGATTTCAGATACTCACTGTTGGGCTGAAATTTCTGGACAAGGGATACTCTACATCTGATCACGTAAAGAGAATCATCAGAAGTCTGCCTACCAGATGGAGACCAATGGTGACTGCCTTGAAGATGGCTAAAGATCTGAATAAGATCTCTCTAGAAGAACTCATCAGCTCACTGAGGAGCCATGAGATTGAGCTTGAGGAAGATGAACCTCAGAAGAAAGAAAAAGGTAAATTTGTTGCATTAAAATCTAACAAAACTGCTAAAGCTTTGCAGGTCATTCAAGAAAGCTCTGAAGAATCTTCTTCTGAAGAAGAAGATGAGTTATCCATGTTGTCCAGAAGGATCAACAGACTCTGGAAGCACAAGGGAAAGAAGTTCAACAACTTCAGAAGATCTGATAATAGAAAGGAATCTTCTGGACACAGAAGATCTGCCAAGAAAGAAGTTGTGTGCTATGAGTGCAAAGAACCTGGGCACTACAAGAATGATTGCCCCAAACTTCAGAAAGAAAAACCCAAGAAGAAGTTTAACAAAAAGAAGAAGGTTCTGATGGCAACATGGGATGACTCAGATGAATCTGAACCATCTTCTGAATCAGAAGAAGAATGTGCCAATGTTGCACTGATGGCCAGCACAGATGATCAAGAGGAAGGTACCTCAGGATATGAATCAGATTCTGAATCTGATGATGACGCAGAAGAGGTAATGGCTAAACTTACCAAAGAAGAACTCATAAAAGTTTTAACAGAAGTTCTTAAAAGTTATAACAATATCAAACTCAAATACAAGAAGCTGAAAAGCAATCTTGAATTTGAGATTGATCTTCTGAAGGCAGAACTTGTTGAGCAAAAAGAAATTAATCTAAAAATCAAAAATGACTTTGAAATAACTCAACAAGAATCTGAATCTGAGACTAAGTCATGTGAAAACATTTTAGAAAAATATGACTCTAGCTTTCAGAGATTTCTTACCAAGAGCATAGACAGAAGCAAGATGGCTTCCATGATCTATGGTGTTAGTGGAAACAACAGAAGAGGTATTGGATATGAATCTTCATCTGGAAGCAATCCAAAACCTGTTGACAAACTTTTCATCAAGAAGACACCTCTGTATTCTCAATTTAAATTTGGTCACTTAAATGACATTAAACACACAAGCTCTGAGAAGAATACTTATGTGTTTAAACCCAAGGCAAGTCAGAATAAACATTATGTTGAAAAACAGAAGTTTAGACAAACCTACAAACCAACTAACCCCAAAGGACCCAAGAAGATCTGGGTACCTAAAAACAAAATAATTCCTGTTGCAGATGTTCTTAGCAGCAAGGTCAGGACACCAATCATGGTACCTGGACTCTGGATGCTCACGACACATGACAGGAGAAAAGTCTATGTTCCAAAGCCTGGAACTTAGATCTGGAGGTGACGTGAAGTTTGGAGGGAACCAGAAGGGCAAGATCATTGGATCTGGCACTATTGGAAATGGTAAACTTCCCTCTATTACTAATGTTTTACTTGTTGAAGGGTTAAAGCATAACTTATTGTCCATAAGTCAATTAAGTGACAATGGTTATGATATTACCTTTAATCAAAAATGTTGTAAAGCTATTAGTCAAAAGGATGGCTCTATCCTATTTAGTGGTAAGAGGAAAAACAACATTTATAAAATAAATCTTTCAGAACTTAAAGTTCAAAATGTTAAATGCCTCTTGTCTGTTAATGAAGAGCAATGGGTCTGGCACAGAAGATTGGGCCATATTAATATGAGACGTATATCTCAGATTAATAAACTTAATCTTGTCAGAGGACTCCCTAATCTGAAGTTCACTTCAGATGCTCTTTGTGAAGCATGCCAGAAAGGGAAGTTTTCAAAAACATCTTTCAAATCAAAAAATGTTGTTTCTACTTCTAAACCACTAGAACTACTTCATATTGATCTGTTTGGACCAATGAAAACTGCATCCATCAGAGGCAAGAAGTATGGATTAGTCATTGTTGATGACTTTAGCAGATGGACATGGGTAAAGTTCTTAAAACACAAGGATGAGTCACATTCTGTGTTCTTTGACTTCTGCAAGCAAGTCCAGAATGAAAAGAATTTCAAAATTATAAAAGTCAGAAGTGATCATGGTGGTGAATTTGAAAATAAATATTTTGAAAAATATTTTTCTGAAAATGGCATTGCTCATGATTTTTCCTGTCCTAGAACTCCACAACAGAATGGGGTTGTAGAGAGGAAAGACAGAACTTTGCAAGAAATGGCCAGAACCATGATCAATGAGACAAATCTGGCAAAACTTTTTTGGGCAGAAGCAATCAATACAGCATGTTACATTCAGAACAGAGTGTCTGTTAGACCTCTTCTGAAGAAGACTCCTTATGAACTGTGGAAGAACAAAAAGCCCAACATTTCATATTTTCATCCTTTTGGATGTATTTGCTATATGTTAAACACTAAGGAAAATCTGAGCAAGTTTGATTCCAAAGCACAAAAGTGTTTCATGCTTGGATATTCTGAACGCTCTAAAGGCTACAGAGTATACAACACTGAGACACAGATTGTGGAAGAATCCATTCATGTCAGATTTGATGATAAGCTTGGCTCTGAAAAGCCAAAGCAGGTTGATAACTCTGCAGATAGGGAAGTAGTCTTTATTGACTCTAAAGTTCCAGAAGCAGACAAAATTCAAGTGA
This sequence comes from Lathyrus sativus, assembly GCA_963859935.3. NCBI lineage: Eukaryota > Viridiplantae > Streptophyta > Magnoliopsida > Fabales > Fabaceae > Lathyrus > Lathyrus sativus. The sequence goes on from OZ012735.1 coordinate 211,331,359, forward strand.
AGGACCCAGAAGCAACTCCAGATGCTACTCCCTTAACTTCTCAGATGAATAATCTAAACATTTCTGAAGAGTCAACTATCAGAGGATCATCATCCAGAATTAAAGCTTCTCATCCAGAGGATGTCATTATTGGAAAGAAGGATGATCCCATCAGAACAAGGTCTTTTCTAAGATCATCTGAAGCATCACTATTTGGACTAGTGTCAGAAATTGAACCATCTTCTGTAGAAGAAGCTCTACAAATGCAAGAAGAGCTAAATCAATTCAGCAGAAATGATGTATGGGATCTAGTTCAGAGACCTCAAGGGTTCAATATAATTGGTACAAAATGGGTCTTCAGAAATAAACTAAATGAGAAAGGAGAAGTTGAGAGGAATAAGGCAAGGCTGGTTGCTCAAGGATACAGTTAGAAAGAAGGTATTGATTACACTGAGACATATGCTCCAGTGGCAAGGTTAGAATCTATACGCCTTCTTATTTCCTTTGCTGCACAAAATAACATCACTCTGTATCAGATGGATGTTAAAAGTGCCTTTCTTAATGGTATTATAGAAGAAGAAGTTTATGTCCACCAACCTCCTGGTTTTGAAAATGAAAAATTTCCAGATCATGTTTTCAAATTAAAGAAATCTCTATATGGATTAAAACAAGCTCCCAGAGCTTGGTATGAGAAATTGAGCAATTTTCTTCTAGAGAAGAATTTCATTAGAGGCAAAGTGGATACAACACTATTCTGTAAAACAATTAAGAAAGATCTTCTAATTTGCCAAATTTATGTAGATGATATTATTTTTGGATCAACAAATATTATGCTTGGAAAGGAGTTTGCTACATGTATGCAGTCAGAATTTGAAATGAGCATGATGGGAGAACTCAGATTCTTTCTAGGAATCCGAGTTAATCAAACTCCAGAATGCACCTACATACATCAGACAAAGTATGTTAAAGAACTTCTGAAGAAATTCAACATGTCTGACAGCAAGCTGGCAAAGACTCCAATGCATCCTACTAGCTCACTTGGCAAAGAAGAGGTAAGTAAGAAAGTAGACCAGAAGCTCTACAGAGGTATGATTGGCTCTCTTCTTTATCTTACTGCTTCTAGACCTGACATATTGTTCAGTGTTTGTCTGTGTGCTAGATTCCAATCAGATCCTAGAGAATCACACTTGACAGCTGTCAAGAGGATTCTAAGGTATCTGAAAGGTACTTCTAATGTGGGTTTGTGTTACAGAAAATATGATAATTTCAAATTAGTTGGATTCTGTGATGCTGACTACGCTGGAGACAGAGTGGAAAGAAAAAGTACTTCTGGAAGTTGTCAATTTCTAGGAAGAAATCTAATCTCCTGGTACAACAAGAAGCAACCCACAATTGCACTTTCAACCACAGAGGCTGAATACATTGCTGCTGCTGGATGTAGCACGCAAATGCTCTGGATGAAGAGTCAACTAGAAGATTATCAAAATTTTGAAAGTAACATCTCTATCTTTTGTGATAATACTTCTGCTATATGTTTGTCCAAGAATCCCATTTTACATTCTAAGGCAAAACATATAGAAATTAAGCATCATTTCATCAGAGACTATGTTCAGAAGGGAATCATAAATTTAGCCTTTGTTGATACAGATCATCAATGGGCAGATATTTTTACAAAACCCCTTGTTGAAGATAGATTCAATTTTATTCTGAAAAATATTGGTATGGATTTTTGTCCAGAATGATATTTATCAGAAGCAAATTGTTACAGATGCAAAAATGCTTAAATGCTCTGAAGTATTTCTTCTATTTGTTTATTCTATTCTGATCAATATTTCTGTTTTGAAACTCTGAACTAACAATCTTTAGAAGATCTGAACGTTGGCTAACGTTTCATTTCTTAAGAGAATTCAGAACAGCATGCAAGTAAACACGTGTCACACAAAATCTGAAGAGGTGGCGTGAACATAACTGAAGAGACGTTTGAGGTGAAGTTTGAATAGTAAGAATCTTGGTTTTCCCCCCAAATTGTCAGAAGCATTTAATGTTTTGAAATGATTTTTATTCTCTTCATTTAATGCTTGTCCAAACGTGCGTTTTTTTGACTGTTGATGTGCCTAAGTGTTTTAGTATAAATACTTGTCTTGTATTCACTTTCACACTTTTCACTCTCTCAGAATTACATGCGTTTTCATCTCCTATTTTCTCTGCATAAAAACCCCAAACCTAAGTGTTTTACTAAGCATTCTTCAATGGCGTCTTCATCATCAACAACTGCTCAATTCCAATCTACTATGGCTGCTGTGACTTCAGAAAACTTGGGTGTTGCTCCATATTCTCCTCCCAAAAGAACACTTCTAACGTCTGTTAATAAACTAGAAGTTCTATGTGAATCTATGGTTGAGTTTGATTCTCTGGCAGACAATGGGTTTGAGTTTCGCTCCATAATTAGAGCTCAAGGATGGGTTAAGTACTTTGATAGGCTTTTTGGACCAGTTTACCCTCTCCTTGTGAAAGAATTCTGGATTCATGCATCAGTTTATCCCAAGTTCATCTTATCTTCTGTGATGGGAAAAGAGATTATTATCACAGAAGATCTGATAAGAAGATTGATAGGATATGAAGAAACAGATGGTGTTTCCCACTTGCCAGCTGGGCGTGTGGACATGGATGAGGTTTATGAAGAAGTTATGACTGCTGGTCAAGCTTCTAACAAATTCAAAGATCTGAAACCTGATTACAAGATCTGGGTCAAGATCTTCATGGGATGCATCCACCACAGGAAGTCAACAAATTCTCCAGACTATGTCAATAATGAACAGCTTTATTTCATGTATTGCCTTAGTCAGAGCACCAAGGTAGATCTTCCATACATTCTGTTTATGCATCTGTGGAACCATATCAATGCATCTAGAGAATGTGTGAAAGAGAAAGGACAGAAGATCAAACCTTGGATCCCCTTTGGAAGACTGCTCTCAGATCTTCTTACTGAAAATGGCTTGGTAACTGCTCTGTACGCTGCTGGAGTTACAGAGGAATTAGAGTTTATAATGGGAAAACCTATGAATGCTAAAAGTCTTCTAAGACTCAAAATTGTTGATGAACTCACTACAGCTCCCAAGAAGCTGAATATGTCTGAATTGAATAAGAGGGTTCCTGTAGATAACTTTCCTCTATTCTTTGCTGAAGAACCCAAACATCTAGTGCTTATGTATATTGAGGAATGCAAGAAGGAAGGAATACCTGTTCCTGCCAATGTGTTTCAGCTAGTTAAACAACCACTACCAGATGCAGGAGAAGAAGAAGTACTACTTCAGAGGAAAAGGACTCAGCCTGTAGAAGAATCTGAACCTGTCCAGAAGAAGGTCAAGATTGCTGAGAAGCCCAAGAAGCTCTTGAAGAGAAAAGATTCTGAAGAAGCTGCCTCTGTACCTGCCAAAAGGATTAAAGTAAAAGGTACTAAATCATCTGTAACTTCTGAAAATCTTGTTATTAATGATTCATATATTAAGTCTGTTCCAAAACCACCTGCTACTCAAACCACTTATGTTACTGCCCCCAGTTCTGTTTCACCTCAAAAACAAACAATTGTTTCTGTATCAAAACCATCTCAACCCAAAATACATATCAAACACTTTGTTCCACGTCAACAACCATCAGATCAACAACCATCAGATCCACAACCATCAGATCATCAACCATCATAACAACAACCATCTGAAAAACAAACATCAGTTCAACAACAAACCTCTGAACATCCAGAAAACCAACCAACAGAAGTTCAACCAGAAAAAGCCTCTGACAATCCACCATCAAATAATCCACCTTCTGAACCTATTGCACCTGTTACTTCTGAACCTACAAAAGTAACTTCTGCTCCTATTTCATCAGAACCACCATCCAAACAATCTGACATTCCTTCAGATCCTACCAACACATCTGAACCTCACATCCCTGAGACAGAAGTTCTTGATGTCACACCTTTAAAAACAGTGTTTCAAGTATCTTCTACCTCTTGTACACCTACAACATCCTCCAACTCATCAGAATCAGAAATCCACCCAGATTTTCTAATCTCTCCATCTGCCAAATACTCTGAGATAAACCAACCTGAACCTGAACCTCTACCTGAACCTGAACCTGAATCAACCATACCTTCTAAAACTCCCATTCCAGATCCTATGCCTCCACCTGCACCATCATCTGAGTTATTAATTCCCAATTCCAATCCAACATCATCTGGTATATCTTGTGCCCAAGTTTCCTCTCTTTTTCATAATCTATCTTATGGCTTCAAACTGAAAGATTTTTATGATAGAGTTGAACCTCTGAACCCCTCAACCCTCTGAAACCTAAACTCAAACAGGCTCTTCCATCTGTGATTCTATCATATATTCAATCAATGAATAATGTAGGATCCTTAGCAACAATATCTGCAACATCTGGTAAAGCTGTTGTTTCAGCTCTGCAACTTGCATCTGATAACACAGTTGCATCTGCTGAACCACCAAAATCTGCTTTCAAACCTTACTCAAATGCACCTTTTGATGTTGTTTATCTTCACACAAGACCAAAACCTCACTTGCTTAATGCTTTAGTCCGATCTAAAGAAAAAGCTCCTGAAATACCCTTCATTCCATATTATCCTTCTCCTCTGATTTCCATCCAAAAATCACTTTTTCCACCAACTCCCCAACCTAAATCTATCACTCTGGAAACCTTGCTACGACCATTGCCCAGACTTAATATTGATCATTTATTTCAAACATTTTTGCAAGAAATACAGATGTCTTTAGGCACTGTTCAGAAGAAATGCTCAGAAACAATGGATGCCAATGAATCTGACATCATCTGGAAAGGATTCATCAATAGATTCAACACTGTAGCTTCAAATTTGAAGAACGTCTGTTCTGATGAGGCAAAGCTCAGAGCTGAAAGGACTCTATTCTGGACTGTCAACAAAACTGAACCTCTGCTTCGTTTAGATGCTCCTCCACCTTCAACAGAATCTACTGCTACTGCATTGACTATGACTCTGGTAGAACCCTCTTCAGGATCTACAGAACCAATGGCAATTGACTCTGTTCAGGCTGCAGAACCTCCAAATTCTTCATTTGAGATAAAGACAGAACATCCAGACTTCCAAGACAAGATTGCTGCTCTGGAGGCTGGACAGTCAGAGATAAAATCCTGGATGGCTAAGCAGGACAAGAAGTCTGAGGATATGACAGAATGGATGTCAAAGCAAGATGAGAAGAATGAAACTATGACTAAGTGGATGTCCAAGCAAGAGCAATCCTCCTCTGAGATTACAAATCTATTAAAGATGCTTTTGTCCAAACACTCTTAGATTTTTTTTATTCTAATGTTTTTACATCTGTTGTTTGCATCTGTACCTTATTGCTATATCTTCTGATGATTATCTATGTACTCTTGCTCTGATATTTTGAATGAATCAAGTTTTCTCCATTGAATTATCTTATTTATTGTTCCTTTTATTTGTCTTTTTAAAAGTTTTTACTTTTTGCTTATGACAAAAAAGGGGGAGAAAATATAGATCTGAACTGTTTAATATAACTTCACCAGAATGAATCTTCAGACATATCTATTCTATCTAACATTTAACTTGACTATTTCAGAACATTTGATAAGAACACTCTATAAAAGAAACTATGAGTCTCTCAGATCATTTGTCTATTATCAAACTCTGAATCTTATATCTGCAAGACATTCTGACCCTAAAATGTTATAAGAACAAACAAGATCTAACTCTGAAGATTACTCAAGACAAAAGGGAAATTTTTATTCCTTTTTCATATTTATCTCAGGGGGAGATTCATCATCTCAGGGGGAGTTATAATTCTATATGTTCAATTAAATACTTTTTGTCATCATCAAAAAGGGGGAGATTGTTAGAACACAGATTGGTTCTTAATAATAACTCTTTGTTTTGATGATAACTGTTAGGAAATTTCATATTTAAGAATTATATACTCTAAAATTTGTTTGAGAGTTTTACTGCAAATTGAAATGAAATTAACTCTCTAGAAGCAAATCTGTATTGTACACAAGAAGTTATCCTGATTCTGAAGCGCTAGATGCATCTTACAGAAGATTCTGATTGCTCTTTACAGAAGATTCTGAGCGTAGTCTCCAGAAGGATCTGAAGCAAGAAGCTCCAGAACATTCTAAGTCAGAAGCATCTGAAGCTAGTCAGAAGCATCTGAAGCAAAGAAGAATATTGTTTGAAGAGTTTCTCAAAGCATAATTCTACAGAAGTTTCTGAAAGTACTAACGCTGCCAAGTACTGAAGTTCTGTGTCAAATATGCTCTGATGATCAACACGCTGAAAGCACACATGCTGCAGAAGACTCTGATACAGCAAAGTTCTGAATATCATTAGAAGACTCTGATCCATTCAGACTCTGAAGAACTTGCTGAAAACTGAAGAAGAAATATTCAAGAATATATCCGTTGGAGTTAATCAACGTCTCTTTCCTCTTTTGTGCTAGACACAATTACACAGACAAAAAGGATTTTTCCTGTGTTATCTACTTCAAGGAAAGGTCACTTGATGTGAAGACAAAAAGGCTCAGACCTTTTTGGGACTCTCTTTTCAACGCTCAGCATCCTTGGATCAGCTGCCTATAAAAGGAGAACTCCACCACATTCTTCAGTTACACAATTTGCTGAAAAGAAATTATATTATTCTAAGCTCTCATTCTTTCATATTCTTCTTAGAATTTCTTGTACTTAAACTTAAGAGAAAAATCACTGTTGTGATAAAAGCTTTATAGAAGCATTAATACTCTTGTATTTAATTTACATTGATTGTAAAGGATTTCCTTAAGAGGATTCAGTTGGAATCAGTAGCTCTTGAGAAGACTAAGAACAATTGTTTTTAGGTGTTACTATTATAATCAGTTTGATTTAATAGTGGATTAAGTCCTTGTTGAGAAAGGCAAATCACTCTAGGAAGGGTGGACTGGAGTAGTTGTTTAAACGAACCAGGATAAAAATAATTGTGTGATTATTTTTTAAGTCTTAATCTTTTCATACTTATTCAACCCCCCTTTTAAGTATTATCTCACCTTCAGAATATTCTATTTCTTCTTCTTCCAATGCTTCAAGGACTCCTACCTCCTCAACTATCTCAATTGAGCCAAGCCTATTTTATATAAGTTAATTATCTATTGAATCCAACTTTTACCAGCCTTCTATGTTATGCGTAACACCCCAGGCCAAATAGGGCGTGAGGTGGTTGTAACACCTTAGGCCGAAGAGAGCGGGGAGTGGTCGCCCGAATTCACATCGAAATGAAAGGATGATGGGGCTGTGCAGGGATAAAAATGCATGGTTGAAGTAAGGCTTATAAGAATTGATCGGTATTACTTATATCAACAAGATGCATCTTCTTTTCAGTAGCCTAACAGATAAGAACTTCATAGTTAAGCATGCTTGACTAAGAATAGTATTTGAGTGGGTGACCTTTTGGGAAGTTTCCTAGAAAGCGTGTGAGTAAGGATAAAACATGTTGAAAAGACCTGTGTTAGTTTGTGGAGTCAGTCAGTAATCCTTAAAGGAGTATGAGACGTTACAAATGGTATCACAATTGACCTCTACCAGTACGATGTGGTTCTGGGATGAACCAAGCGGAAATTAGTGGGCATGTAACACACGAGGCCGAAGAGGGCAAGTATGTGGTTCGGGAAACGTTTCGCTTCAAATTTGCATTATGAAAGATTTCTTTGGAGCGGAGTAACCGTTCCTCCAATGCTTGTGAATTCTGGTGTTGAACCATATTGTAAACATTATTTAGTACTTCGTTAGCGCCTTGCACACCGAGGTTGGCTTGCAACAGTTGGGAACAAGGTAATATCATTGGTCTAGGTACCATCTATGGTGCCAGGGCCTGAGCAATGATTCACCTTGCTGAAATTGTAAATTGATCCTAAGAATGGGAGAGGTTGAAAGACTCATTAAGACATTATAGGTGAAGATGATCTTGATGCGATGATGCAAATGAAGAATTTATGAGGACCTGATCGATATCGTTTTGAGGATGATGTTGTGCATCTCTTGCACCTCGAGCGGTTGTGGTTGTCTCGTGCTATGTACTGGAACAAGTAACTTTAAGCCTGCCATTGCTGGTGGATCTGGATTGAGGTCTGAGAAGCGATGTTAATCTTCAATAGTAGAGGATCAAGAACATAGACATATGGTTCAGATTAAGGAAATTTGAATTTCTAGGTTGAGGAACATTTGGTTCAGAAAATCAAGAGATGAATGTTCAAACATGAAAAACACAAGAATGAGATGTCGATTCCCACAGGCAACACCATTGTATCGTGTGGGAACCATAATTGATTGGTGATCGATGGATGTGGATTGTAAATGTGGATTTGAGCTTCCAATACGGTGAAAGAGGGTTTGACTTGCAAAATTAACACTCAAACGCTCAAGTCAGTATAAGAATAAGGTAAGGTGACTGAAATTTAAATTCGAATTACGTAAAAAAAATGGTGCACTCATATAGTATGACAATTATAATAACTCGATGATCTATCGGCATGTAATGCAAATATTTGTCTAATAGATATTGGATCTAAATTATCTACGTTTCTGACAAAGATAACATTCGTTCTGCATATGATGCGACAAGTTAAAGTTCTCATGGTCATAATTGTTGGACCTTTTTGCGCGATACATAAAAGATTTAACTTTTTTCTACTATATATTATTTTAATATATGATAATATATATAATTATTATCCCATAAAGTTCATGTATTTCTTACAATTTATAAGTTGTTGACACTATATAAACTAAAAACAAATAAAACATATTCTCTATTAAAATTAAAAATATATATAACCAAATTTCTTTTACATAATGTATATAACCAAATTTAAAAAAATTAATATAGAAATTTGGTTTTAGAAAACAGTGTAAAAATATACTTTTAATGTATATTATTTTTTCTCTTAATTTTTTGGAAAATTTTTATTTTATTTTATTTTACTATTTTAACACTAATTTCTATTAATAGATTTTTGGTATGTATCCTGAAAAAACAAGTTAACAAGATTCTTTATTTATAAGGCCGGTTAAAATTTTACATATATAGCTTTTGTACCAAAAAAGTAAATTTACATATATCTAAAAAAACCTAATTATATTAGGAAATTTGTTAAGATTGTATATTAATAATACAATAAAAAAGTAAATAGCAATGGTAGATTTGAACTTTTAATACGTTAGAAAAAGATTTGATCTATAAAATTAACACTCCAACAGCAAAATTCATATAAGAGTAAATTATCTAAATTATCTATGTCATAATATACGTTCTGCATATATATTATTTTGATATATGATAATTTTTTTACCATTTCGATAATATTTATAATTGTTATAACATAAAATTCATGAACTTCTTACCATTTATAAGTTGTTGACACTATATAAACTAAAAACAAATAAAACAATATTCTCCATTAAATATATATATATATATATATATATATATATATATATATATATATATATATATATATATATATATATATATATATATATATATATATAACCAAATTTCTTTTACATAAATTGTTAATTCTCTCTTTCAAAACACAGTTTTTCGTTTATCATCCTCTCTTTGATGGAACCAAACAAATTCTGAGCGGAACATAACGTAAGATGTTTTCTGGTTGAATTTGATTGGGACGATGATGTCGTTGCAACAGTCAAGCTTCTGTGTTACTCCTTCCTCGCTTTTCAGCCATTCACTCAAACAAAGGAACCCACTTCGTCTTCAGCAGCAACAACTGGGTTCCTTTCATTTTCCTAGAAAGGCTAAAGCTTCTGCCTTTGTAGTTTCTTCTTCTCTTGGTGCTGGTTTTTTCAATGATATCGCTCAAATTGCGCAGAATAAGGTGACCCCATTTTCCGTTTTTGTTGTTTATATGGTGAATTGACATTTGTATTCTCATTTGTTGTATTCTGTTGTTAAGGTTCTGATTGCAGCGGGTGTTTCGATGGCAATTGGGCAATTTTCTAAGCCTTTTACTTCTGTGTTTCTGTATGGTAAAAAGTTTGATATCAAGGCTCTTATTCAAGCTGGAGGTTTCCCTTCATCACACTCTTCTGTATGTTCTTCAAACCCTTCATTTCTAAATCCTACTTTCACAACACGGACACCGACACTGAATTGTCGACACCGATAATAATTTGAAAAAATCAATAAATTGAACGAAATCACAAGTGTAGTGTTGGTTTTTGACTCCGACACAGACACACCTATGTTTAGAGATGTTGGCGCGTTTATTGATTTTTGTGCAGTGGAATTTCATTTTCATTCTATTTCTCACATGGTTGTTGACATTTGTTTTCGTTTGGATATAGGCAACAGTGGCTTGTGCAACACTCCTTGGCCTTGAGAGGTAAAATAAATCAGTTGTGTTTGGTTCATGCCATTTTTCTCTCTTAAAAATATAACTGGTTATTGTTTATTATCCAAATGCAGAGGTCTCTCAGATCCAATTTTTGGTCTTGCACTTGTCTATGCTGGTCTGGTTATGTATGATGCTCAGGTGTGTGTGATGTTCTTCTGTTAAAATATGATGTTTTTAATCTATACGTTTCGCAGCACTGTCTTTTGGCATCCCTTTTAACTATGTTAGGATTTAACTGTACTTAGAATCAACCCACTATTTATGAGAAACACCGCAGAACTTGATAGACTGTGCCAAACTTAATGAAGGAATCTTAGGCCGGATTAAAATTAAAATCTTCCAAGATATTGAGTCGAAAATTTCATGAATGAGTGATCTACAAGGAAAGAATGTGATAGAAACTAGTACTAATAGTAAATATACTGCATAACAACTTCCTTTTTTTGATAAATCTCTGGATAATTGTTCTCAATCATAGATTGAACACATGCTTATATATACGAATGTGCAAAATATATGGTTAATTGAATCATAACAGTAAATTGCAAAAATCAGTGTTAGTATGTTATGGTCCCATGTCTGGAATCGTGTTAACACAATCTTAGATGCGGTAGAAGCGCTTCAACCCATGGTAAAGGCAGAAGCGGACTCGTCCTTGACATATAGTCTTTTCTTGAATTCACAAGTATTTTTGATCCGCATCTGCCTTCACCATAGGGCTTCTACCACATCTAGGACTGTGACAACACAATTCCAGACAAGGGCCCATAACATAGTATTCTTGGCTACTCCTCTTGAAACTTTTTGTTTCACTCTAAGTATCTCGCTATGACAAAACTGTTTCCAAAGTCAATGGCTTAAAGACACAAATTTTCTTTAAGCAAATTGCTACCATAGATGAAAACTGCTTAGTGTTTGTAATTCCAATCAGTTTTAATTCATTTATTTGAACTCATTTACTGAGATAAGTACGAGTAACTCCCGAGAGAGCGAATGATATATCCATAAGCTATTTTGTGCTGGTTAAGTCTTAAAATTAGCTGGTTTCGATAAGCTTTACATAATAGCTTATTGATTATCAAAATCTCGCCCTAAATCTTAAGATTTTGCGATCTCACTCACACCTAAAGGTCTATCTTAGTAGAATCATGTGTTGTCATCAAATTATGAAAACAAAAGGTAAAACCATTAATCAGGTGGGATCGACCGTTTTTATACGGTAAAACCATTAGTTATGTGCGATCAACCGTTTTTATGTGCGACCAACCGTTTTCCAGACACCACCATTACATGGTGAGAAAGATGACAAGATATAGAGGCACAATAATTATGGCTAATTACGGCTCGGCGGCGTACTATGCCTACGAAAATACATGTATAAATACTTCAAATATAAAATACATGTATAAATATTTCAAATATTTAGTAATAATTTTCCGTTTAGTAATATAGACCCTCTGATCTTACAAAATAATTGAGTAAGATCTTCTTATCTTAATTAAGAGATCTTACTATTCTCTCTCGATCTTATGCAAGATCTCTGAAAACAACTTAACTTATATGAAAATAGTTTTATTTTTATTTTTTTCAATAATATCTTGCACATGCAATTAATTTGCTTATCAAACAGGGTCTTAGTTATATTATTCTACAAAACCTTTATCCTTTGTTCATTTTGTATCTGTTTATAGAATTTGATTGTTTTTGTTATCAATGGATGTGTCCTGTTTAGCTTACCATCAAGACTGTGGCTTCTGTAATTTGCAGGGTGTAAGAAGAGAAGTAGGGATTCATGCTAGGACAATGAACAAACTACTTCTCCATATGCATGTCAACTACTTGCATTCCAAACAGAAAGATGTTTTGATCAACTCTCAATCTGGTTCATCCATTCCACCAAAACTAGAAGAAACTCAGGAAACCACTTCTTTGGAAGCACAACAAGGCAATGCGCGTGTATTAGTTAAACCAGAAGGCAAAATAAGACAAAGTGATGAGGAGTTACTATCAACCTCTGGCTTCTCAGAGGAAATCTCAAATTTGGTTGGTGATGGTTTACTGCCATTTAAAGAATCTGTTGGTCACACTGATGTTGAAGTCGTAGCTGGTGGTTTACTTGGATTTTTGGTGGGTTTGGCTGTGTTTGTTTTAAAGTAAAGTCTTGATTTTTGATGAAGCATTTTAGAAAGGGATACCTTATATTGAATAGGTTATAGAAATGAAAGTAAGAGAGAGAGAGAGAGTTATAGCTGGATCTGGATTTATGGTTGGATTCTTTGAACAAATATTATGTGTATCATATTATCTTTTATCAAATGGAAATAAAATAAAAAAACAAGATATTATGTGCCTCTTCATAATTTTAGTTAAGATCACATAAAGTTGATAAGAAAAAATGAAAAAACCCATAAAACAAACGTGGCAGAAAACTAGAGGCAAAGTGACATTTGGCACAAGTCATGTACACGTGTAGATTTATGGCATGTTAACATAACACGTGGGTAGATATTAGCATCTAACTCCTACTATGTAAAGTTTATAAATGAATGATTAATAAAGAGTGAAAAACCATACTTATAATATAAGAGATTTGAAGGAAGAAAATAGAGGTTATTAGAGAGAATGTCAGGGGCACAAGGAGCACAACCAAAAGAGTCAAAGACAGCAACAACATATGAATCAATAGAAGGAGGACAGAATCGTACAAGAACTGATTTGCTTTCAAAGGAGGATCAAGAAGGCATTCAAGTGGATAAGCTTCAAGAGAAGGTCCGTGATCCTGCTGGAAAAGGAGGTCCTGTTTTTGGTGCTGGTAGAGATGAAAATAAGAAAGACCTTGGTGTCACAGGCACTGGCTAATTATCATGGTGCTTGCTTCTTCTGTCTTTTTTTTTGTTCTTGTAAATGGGACTTTTTTGTGGAATAAAAAGGAATGATGTATGTTATGAATTATCTTGGTGCATGTTTTGGTTCTCCTTTTATTTTACATCAACTTTGTTTTGTTTGTATGTTGGAAATTTCTATGCTAGAAATTTAAAAAGTACATACTATATATCATTGATATTTGGAAAATAGAGAAATTTGTGAACAAGTATTTCCAACTATGTTCTAGACAGTGGGAGGAGGTGTAGGTGATTATTTGACAGATGTGAGTGTTATTAATGCTTCTATCTATTCAAGGGAAGTGTTAATTTGGAGTTGAGTTGAGTTATAATTTTAAATTCAAAATTCAAATCAAATAACTATCATTCTCTGGTTAATTCTAATTCTATAACAGAACAATGACATTGTTTATGGGAGTGGATTTATTATTCATGTGTTCAAGATCTCATGTTTTCGTTTTGATTGAAGCTTCTTTAATTTTTTATATTTGAAGTTTTTATGATCAAATCCACTATTTGCAATCTATTTTAGTAATTGATTAACTCTTATTATCAGGTTCCTGTATTCTAGATCTTCAAACCTTTTTTTTTTTACGATGGTTGGATCCAAAGCTACTTGTTTTGTCAGCCTTACGCGAAGCAGTTACCGCTGCCGCTCAAGCTGCAAGAAATTATACATCTCATTCTCTTCGAGACAACATAGATCAAGCATGTCGTAAACACTAATTTGTATCCAGGTCTACTCCAACCTCCTCGGATCGGTCCCGACACCAGCCTCAAGACCAGCAATGTTACCTGGTTTCTAACTGCGAGATACTAACGTTTGAGTGAAAGGTTCTAACGAGTTACTAAATAAAATGTATAATATTGTTCGGTAACAAAACTCACAAGCTATAGAGAAAATCTTGTTTCACCTAGAAGAGAGTCCGCACAACGCGCCTTTAAAGAAAAATACCGCACAAATTGTTTCTAAGAAGGACCAAGATGTCATTCCCAAGTTGACCGTGTCATGGAGGAATAAAGCTCCAAAATTGCAGAATTATGCTAAGAGGAAAATACATCATACTCAGCCTCAGAGCTCCTCGAGAGAGTGTGGTAGTCATATGCCTCCTCGAGAGTAGGTAGAGAAACCACCAGCGAGGAGTCCACAAAAGACATAGAGAAGTCATTGGAGAAGCCTTCGAAGCCTTCTAAGTTAAAAATGTTCTCTAAACACTAGAGGTCAATAGTGACTTAATTATGATATCCCGTTAAATATATGAATGATATTATTATAATATCAGTAGTTGAGCTTTATTGTGAAGTGGAATAACATTAACTCATTGAGACTATTATGTGGATAGATTAATTATTACATCTTATGTATCATAGATAAAGACTAATTATTTATAGTGGATTGACCTGCTATGAGAATACTATATAGAATGTTATATAAAATGCTATACGTTATTTTCATAATGATAGTGGTGTATAACATCCTTCGACCTGAAATCACTATGAATCCTAGATATGGAGTCGAGTATTTTATTAATGATAAAACATTGCCTGTAAATGGATTACCATAAAGACAGTTAACAGGTACTCCACAAATCATGTTGAGGAACATGAGTGATCTAGATGGAATGTGCCCATACTCTGTAACAGGATAAATGTATAAGGGTCCAATATTGAATTAGACAAGGATGACACAGTATATGCCTCATGTTCAATATACATGATGACAAAAAGGTAATTGTACACACAAGCATTATCACGAAAAGATTTTGTCAGATCACATGACATTTTTGTTTAGTTAAGAGTTAGCCTAGAAAGGAAAGGCTTTGAAAGCAAGTCAAGCATTTCAATTCCAGCGGGTTAATCAATAGCAGTAGAGTCGTAAGCAAGATTTTTATTAAGCATAAGTTCTATTACAAGTAAATAGAAGTTATGTATTGCTAGATACCACTAAATGTTCATTATATTAAATGTGTGATTTAATATAATTGTCAACGTCACATGAACATATAGATCACACATATAAGAACAAATTGATAAGAGATATAATAAATACGTGAAATAAGTAACACTGGAAGGTACGATATACTTAAGAGGATTATGAAACACCGTAAGACACAATACACTTAATTGAAATATGAAATACGATAAGGTACCGTGCGCTTAAGTGAAATATAGTAATATATAATGTACAATGTACTTAAGTGAGATTTTTAGCTTGCAACTCACACAAGTGGTTCTATAAGTAAAATCCTTGTGTAAAAGCTTTCACACTTGATTAAATTTTGTTTGTGAAACTTTGGTCATAATTTCTTTCTTTCTCTCTCATTCAAAGTTTTCATTCGTAGCAGTTAGCACTGAGATTGAAGGCACTATGTTCGTGTGGACTGAGTAGAGGTATTGTTCTTCATTTAACGCTCGTTATAATTCTTAAGGGAATTCCTTCAATCTCATTGCTAGCTACTACAAATGAAGACTTTGAGTGAGAGAGAAAGAAAGAAATTACAGTCGAAGTTTCTCAAATAAAATTTCGTCAAGCGTGAAAGCTTTTGCACAAGGGTTCTATTTTATAGAACTACCTGTGTAGGCTGCAAGATAAAAATTTCACTTAAATGCACCATATTTTATAGTGTACGATATTTCACTTAAGCCCACGATACTTTACTGTATTCCATATTCAACTTAAGCGGGATTCTATAATTTACTTAAGTGCATTGTATCTTAAGGTGTTCCGTAATTCTCTTAAGTACGTCGTACCTTACAGTGTTTCTTATTTATTATATCTCTCATGAATTTGCTCTTATGTGTGTGACCCTGTAGGTTCTCGTGAGGTTGGCAATTATATTAAATCACATTTAATTTAATAAATATTGATCGATATCTAGCAACACATCACTGCTACCCAAATCATGAAAATGTCACGTGATCTGACAAAATCTTTCTATGATAATGCTTGTGTGTATAATTACCCTTTTACCCTTGTATCTATATTAAACATAAGACGTATACTCTGTCACCCTTGTCCATATCAATATTGGGCCCTTCGACATTTATCCTGTTACGCAGGATGAGAAAATTCCATCTAGGTCACGCATGTCCCTCATCATGATTTGTGGAGTACCCATCAACCGTATTTATGGTTATCTAGTTACAGACAATGTTTGATCAACAATAACGTATTTGACTCTATATCTATGATCCATAATGGTTTTATGTTGAAGGATGATATACACCATTATTACTTTAAGAATAACTTATGACACTTTGTGTAACATTTTATGTAGTATTGTCATAACGGGTCAATTCAGTATATATATTACTCATAATATGCATACATATGTGAAGACTTGATAACTCATTATTCATGATCCATGAGACACTACTATAAATAATCCATTTTATGACAAAGTTTTCACCTCACCTAACAAAAAATCGAGGTATAATATACCAAGAAGTTCCATGTTTTATTTTTTTTTTAAAAATAAATACTATATATTCCCTCGGTTTCTAAATATAACTGAGGGAAAAAATAGTTCAGGACAACTTTGAATCCCAGCAAATGCAGTTTATATTTTTATTTTTTTTAAAAGTTGTGACTTTCTTTTTATTTTATTTTTTATTTTTAAATCAATGATTTATTCCTTTGGTTTTCTTTAATCAATAAGAAATTAGATAAGTAGATTTTATTATAAAAGCATTCATTTATCAGATTTTACTATAAACCTAACTTATATGTAACCGTTTTAAAATTGTACACATCATTCTTTGGGATGAATTACAAGATTAAAAAAAATCTTTATTGTTCTTCTATTTTGAACAAAATATTTTTTTCTGTCATTGTAATTTATCTCACATAATGGTGTTGATGTTGTCGTTGTATTTTTGTAATAACATTCCTATATTGTCAATAAAAAAAACACTAAATAATTTATTGCTTTTCTTGGTTGATAATATCGAGAAATTTATTCCTAAATGTATTATAAATTGCAAGCAATTGTAGTAAAAAATTATGAATGATAAAAAATTGAAAAGGAAACAAGCTATGTTACTTTCAAATTTTTATCATTCACCATTTTTTGTAAGTAATATATTACCTTGTTTTTTTTAAATCGAAGGAAAAAATCTTATTTTAACAATGCTCAAGATATTGTCAACACATCAATCCACATGAAACTCTCTACATCCACCACTATATATCTTGTTCTCTTTCTTGTGAAAATATTTGTCATGAAAACATTTGCTCAAGATAATGAAATCTTTGAGCAGATATCTGGGATAGATTGCAAGTGCAATTTTCTCATGATTGGAACATATAACTTATCAGAAATTGGATGCATACAACCCATTGAACTTGAAAAGAATTCGCACAAAGGGTATACAACAAAATCTGGATTACAACAAAGATTTGTTATTCTCTAAGAATAACTTGAAAAGACTTGTTGTTCTCCAAGAATCCACAATTAAAATTTGAATATGTTTAAACAATGTATTTTAATATTTTGTGTAAACAATGTTATTTAAAACAAACTTACTCCCCGCGGTTTTTAATAGAAATCAAGAGGTATGTGACGCTTGTGATGTGTCATACCCCAAATTTGTTCTACCTTGCTCATGTTCTTGTAGCTAACTTTGTGTTACTTCTTTTGATCTCCCCTTAGATGATTATTTGGCCTTTGACTATGATCCTCTAAGATATAGGTCATGAAGATGGGAGTAGGAGTGTGTGACCTCGCTTCAGCTTTGCACATGGATAATTGATTGCGGGTGTTAAAATAATTTGGGCAGTTGATTTGAAGGATAGATCACGCATGGAATCAAACTATCAAGGTTATGTTAAATTTCATCAAGTGAGATTTTTGTTGGTTTGAATGACTCTCCAAGGTATCACTATTCATGGGATGAACAAGATTTCTAAGGTGAAATTATAAGATGTTGAAGTTTAGTGCGTTTGGGCTCGTGGTTCAAAATCGATGCAAGATATCTATTTTCTCAAGGTCCCACTATTGTTCCCTTGTACAAAGAAGAATCCAGAATGCCGTAAAAAATTAAATCTAGTTCATGTTAGTTTCTCCTTTCAAATTTCGTATCAATCTCAAGTTCATTACAAGTTTTCACATTTCAAAGTCCAATGTTCAAACGATCATTCAAATATCCATCCAAATCCAATTTTATTCAACGGTCTGTGTTATAATCCTAATATTTCCAAGTCCATTTCAAGTCACTTCACAAAGTTCCAAAAAAAATATATACCAAAGTTCTATACAATAAAAGAATCCATTTCATTCAAAGAATATAAAAGTCTCATAATTCTAACAAGGCCCATTCATTACTAAAATATATTTGGCCCAAAAGAAGAGGTGGAGAAAACCTAGTTTGGGTTATATATATACTCTTCTAAAGGTAGAGAGTGGCGGCTGAAAGATTCTTTTTTCAAACAAGTGAATTAAAATTAAAAAAGGGAGGATAGAACGAGGAAAGGCAGGTAGAGTTTTTTTTTTCTCTGCTTCGTGTATCTTCTCCACCAACTACCACACTAAACCTCACAAACCTCATAACCCCACCTTTCCTTCAATATAAACCTCCATGAAACTCCCTCAACCTTGTGTTTTCCTGTCTTCGCTATACAACAAAAATAATAGCAACCTAGCAGAAGACTTGCAAAAAAATAATAACAATACACAATACCAATCTCCTTCAACATCATCGTTGTGAGCCTTCTTCAACTTCCTACATCAACCACAACAAATGCACTACACAAAACCAACAGCATCAACCTTCTCTTAACACTCACATCGATATGCAGAAACCTTCCTCTTCACCTCAGAATTTTCAAATGGAGGTCACCTAGATAAGATCTGTGACCAGGTCTCAGATGCCATCCTTGATGCATACTTGGAGCAAGATCCAGACTCAGGATTGTCTACATGAAAACTAACATGGTTATGGCCTTTTATGAACTCACAACTAAGGCAACAGTGAACTATGAGGGAATGGTTCGTGACACTTACAGAGGTAGCGGGTTTGTGTTTGATGATGTTGGCTTTGACGCTGACAACTGCAACGTTCTTCTCAAACATAGACCATCATAGCAATTCACGGTCACTCTTCTGAAAAACCTGAGGATATTAGAAGCTGGTAATTAAATTTACATGTTTGGATACACCACGAATGATGCCGTCTTCCACCAGTTTGCGATTCACCATTTTTGTCAACAGCAGCAGAACAAGCTTTGACCTTTCCTCAACCCTCAATATCATCATCTTTAATAGACATACACTTCAAATGTGACAAAACTTCTCCCACTATCGTAGCTAGCTTCAACTTTCCGCCGCGGATACGTTCATATAGTCAGCTTACTGCCGCAAGCTCTATTTGTTACGCAACATGTAGATGTTCTCACCGATAACTCACAACTACAACACGCAATAACAGTTCGAGCTCATTATGAAATTGGCTTGTCTTCTTGAAGCCTGTTTGGTAGCAGCTGTGTAAAGATTTGCTTCAATGGTTATTGTTTTTCTCTTTAAATGGCTCTTATGCAGTACGTGGGTTAATCAACTCCGTAATTTTCCTAATACTACTGTGAAGCCTCCAAAAATATTTAACAACTCCAAGCAACTCAGAGACTCCAGTTATTCGGCTCAATGGTTATTTTCTCACGTCGACAACATCTTCACAACTCAGGACACACTCCAAGCAATAATGCGAACAAATCCCCTGTTTCAGTCAGGAATGTGGCATGGCTCCATAGCGACCAAAACCATTTTGAATTCATGCACTGATATGGCAGGTTTCAGTCTATAATATGCAAGAATTGCTCATAAACCTTCAATTATCCTCCATCAATCTCCAACAATTTCGTCGCCCTTTCACTCCATTAACCTCACTATCAAACCGCATCACTACCCTCTTCGTTCCGTTTTCAACACACACACAAATAACGAGAACAATAAAGGATTGAAATTCTGGACAAGGAGAGAGCAAACCTAAAGCAATCCACCGCGAGAAAGAGGGTGAAGAAGAGTGACCCATTAAGTTTCCGTCGACGTGTTGTGGAGCCTCCGCCAACACAAAATCGAGACCAAGAGAGAGGAGAATGCGGAACGAGGCAATGGCAGAGAAGATGAAAGTCGGAGAGGTATGTTTGAGGGGAGCACCATGAATTCACGAGCGATTCACAAACAACAACAACTGGCGGTTCACTCAAGGATATACAACCTATTCTTCAAAACACAAGAAGCATTAGCAGAGGACGCCGCTGCGTCAAATTCGAAAACCGCTTGTGGCAATATCCTATAACCTCAACTCAGCAACAAGTAGAACACATCACCCATAGATTCTTCATAACTTTTTTTTGAGTTCTTGAACGTCATCTCTTCAATTCAAACTTTAGACGATGAAAGCAACTACAAAACCTTTTCACAAACAGTTGGCGTGCACAGATTCACAAACAACGACAACCTGCATTTCATCCGCGGATTCCACAACAACAATATCGAACAATCTTCTTCTCCTTATCACGACAACAATGACGATCCAAATATACGCGTGAACTTCGGTTGGGATAACTTCAAGCAGCTTGATGTTTTGCTAAGTCGAACCAAACAACAACATCGATGTGCAACAACGTTCAAAAATCTCCGAGCAACTGATTCCGTCACAACCATACACTGCCACGAGACCAAGAGGTTTGAAGGGGAGGACAAATAAGAGGGATGAGGAATGGGTCTACATACCTTCCATCTCGGATTACACGAACCAACGATTCCTCCGGAGGAGCACTTCCGTCGACGGCAAGGTGAGTTCGTCAACTTTCCCTTTTTCATATTCCCTGCGTTTTGTAGAAGATAATCAGATCACGTTTTCTTTCCTCTTTTATTTTAACTAATTATTTACTTAATTATTTTATAAAAATTTAAATATAGTTGTTGGGTTTAATTTGGGCCCAATAACATGACTTAACTCTCCATATGAACACCCTCCTCTCTTTTGAGACCCCCCTTTTTTCCTTTTTATGAATTATGTTTACTTAATTATATTTTGTTTAAATAATGTTGATGTTTAGATAGTTTGGTTAAGTGATATACTTGTTTATCTATTTATTTCTTTTCGCTAACTAATAAAAATAATAAAAAGTTAATGAATTTGATTAGTGGTTTAAAATATGATGTAATTGATTAACTATTTTGTTATGGTTATTATCTCTACAAAATTTATATATTCACCTTTAATTGATTAGTCCCTTCAAATTCTTATATCAAATCATTTTTTCAAAAAGATTCTCGATTTATCGAGCCAATTTCTACCCTTGTAAGTCGAGTGCTTTCAAAGCCTCGCCATCAACCTTTGGTCACAGACACAACATTTTAAAGCTTAATCTTGGGCTTCCTTACAGTGATACCTATTTGATTAATTATTTCTAATTGGTCACTTAGAAGACTAGCCCACTTTGCTAGTGTACACGTTAAAACTCTAATTTCAAACCTCGATTCATATCGAGTATTTTCTCTAAATCAAATTAAAATACTTAATAACTACTCAAATACAATTTCAATAAAAGATGAAAAAGAGAGAGCTCCAAGTCTTTGGATCACTCTCCCAATTGTTTGGGTCAGAGAAGTCTTTCTTAAGCCTGAATAATTGTCTTCTAAAAAACGATAAACAAATTCAAATCTATTTTTCTAAACACTTAGGATGAAAAAGAGAGAGTTCCAAGTCTTTGGTTCACTCTCCCGATTACTTAAGGTTCAAGAAGTCTTTTTTGAGCTTCGAGTAATCGTCATCCGATTAATACACTCTAATCATATTAAACATCTTTCATAATATTAGATGAGAAAAGGAGAGAGCTCCAAGTCTTTGGTTCACTCTTCCGATTATTTGAGGTCCGAGAAGTCTTTCTTAAGCTTTGAATAATCCTCATTTGTTAAAATACTTTAATCATATCCTATCCTTCAAAGTGCCATCCAAATAATTCCTTTTGCGATGAAAAAGAAAGTATTCCAAGTCTTTGGTTCGCTTTCCCGATTACTTGGGTCTGAGAAGTCTTTCTCAAGCTTCGATTAATCGTCATCCGATTCACTCACTCGTATCCAATTCCATTAACACTTAGATGAAAAAGAGAGATATCCAAGTCTTTGGTTCACTCTCCCGATTACTTAGGGACCGAGGAGTCTTTCTCGAGCTTCGAATAATCGTCATCCGATTAACCCACTCGAACCACATCTTATTCTTTTGCAATTGAGGTTGAAAAAGAGAGAGTTCCAAGTCTTTGGTTCACTCTCCCGATTACTTGGGTCCGAGAAGTCTTTCTTAAGCTTCAGGTAATCGTCACCTTTAGCTAAGCATCCGATACTTCTAACCAATCTAATTCCTCGCCCCCGTGCGACCACAACCCTAAAACCTATTCAAATATATCCTCTTTTCTAATACCAAAATACTTAACACATCAAACTCTCTATTCCTCACCCTCGTGCGATCCACAACTCTTCTCAAAGAACATTGTTTAGTCCTTTCTTTCGCGCATAACAAACTCATGCTTCAGCCTCCCCTAGCGAGCAGACAAGCTAATGTTTAGCAGTTAGAATGCGACCTAAACTCTCGTTCATTCCAAACACAAACCTTTTAGCAAACCGTAAGCCGAACTACGGCTGCTCTGATCTCTCATATCTGTTGAGAGTACGTAGGCATAGGATTGCGATAATCCTAGCGAGCACATTCCCCACATTCCCCTTTTTATCCGTGGTCCCATGAACTACGAATGCTCTGATTTTCCACTTCTTACAAGTGAATATACGTAGGCACAAGGGCCCCAATCCTTGGCGAGCACCCTATCTTAATAATCACCCCCTTTTCCTATTAGCAAGCAAATCCCTTTAGAAGATACACAAACATAGTTAACTTTCTCTCGCGAATCGAATCAAGAGGTTCCCGTTGAGTACAACGGACGTAGAGGGTGCTAATACCTTCCCTCTGCGTAAGCGACTCCCGAACCTAGAATATTGGTTGCGATGACCATGTTCTTATCCATTTTAAGGTTTTATCTATGTTTTCCTATTCCATCTTTGGAATAAATAAAATTTGGTGGCGACTCTGTTTCGAACAGTATTTTCTGCGTCCATCGCGAGGATCGTATTTTTCGAGGTACGACAGATGGCGACTCCGTTGGGGATTAGAATAGCCCTATGCTAGAGAGAGTCAAGCCTAACTTGACTCGATTCGCAAGAGTTGGATCCGTTTGTTTGTGAATCTTCTTTTTTTGTTTACTTGTTTTATTTACTTGCTTGCTTTTATATATCTTATTGTTGTTTCTTGTGATACTATTGGGGGTTCTCTGATTGTGGGAACTTTGTGAGATGGCTCTACACCCGAGTCCGAGAAAAAACATAGAATTAGAATGGTGGTTGTGTAGTGGAATCCCTCGAGGAGTCTTTCTCGTTGGGAGGAAGCGAAAACCCCGCTTAGAGTTGATTCACTTGAGGATGTTGTTGCCGTGGTGAGTCTTTGCCGTGACAATGATGTTTTTAAGTTTGAATCTATAACTCTAAGGACCTTTTACCCTCAAACCATGGTGGTTGGTAGTGTTAACTCATGAGGGTCACTCCTTTTTGGGTTGATGCGAACGCCCCAATCAGATGAGATCCCTTGAACGTATCGTTATTCTGACAATGATATTTTCAACCTCGATCTATGACTCTGAGGTCCCTTTAAGAAACCTTGGACTCGTTGGTTGTGTAGTAGAGACTCGCGAGGAGTCTTCCTCGTGGGACGATACGAAAACCTCACCTAGAAGAGATCCTTCGAAGGTATTATTATCGGATGAATCTTTGTCATGGTAATAATATCTTTGAAAAGATCCATGACTCTGGGCACCTACCCGTTTAGAGCCTACCTATGGGGTTCCTTTAATCAGAGATATCTGTTTTTAGCTGTTCTTCTGTCTGACCTCAGAATGTGATGGAAACTGCGATCCTGTTTGTGCTTACATTGCATTTGCATATCATTGCATCTGCATTTCATTTGCATTGCATATCACCTTCCTAAAACCAGAAAATTTATCCATCATTTGTTCATAATCCGCAGTTGATTTCCCGACACAAGTACCGAACTTGACTTGGTGCTGGAAGACCATGGAATACTCGAGGCAGAATCAAGTTGAGCTGAGAAAAGACGTGAATAGCGGGGAAGGCAAGATGAAGCAGACGCCAGAAGTGGGAATAAGAAAGGAAAAGCTTCAAGAAGGTACCACAACTAGGATTTTTACTCCTATAGTTCATGCCACTCCGCAATCTGCAGTGAATAGCCCATTATGTGTTGTTTCTCTTGGGTCTTATCCCCAACCAATTCTTCCAAAGCCTTGGAATCAGCGGCCATCACCTATTCGGGATCGGAGAGGTAGTAAGAAGTCTCAGTCTCGCCCTATTCTCGACCCTATTCCTATACCGTGTGAACAACTGCTATCATACCTGATTCAGAGTTCATTGGTGGTACCTGTATCCCTCGGGCCAGTTCGTACTCCTCCCCCACCTGGATATGATCCTAATGCGCAGTGTGAATACCATAAAGGGGATAGAGGACACTTTATTGAAGGTTGTTGGTCATTCAAAGTTCGAGAGCTAATTAACAACAAGCGCATAGTCTTCGAGGATGACAACCCAGGGGCAGAGTGTGGGTATCATACTGGAACTATAGGGCATGCTGTCGAAGAGTGTGAAAGCTTTCGAAACAAGTTGCAAAGATTGACCAGAAAAGAAGGCCCTATCCCAAATGGTTCAACTCAAAGATCTGGCAAAGAGGAAGTACAAGAGTTTTGTGGACCAATCAGAATCCGGTACCACAAGGAAAAGGTTGAGTTTTTGGCAGATGAAATGTCTTTTAATCATGTGGAGACCATGATCTCAAGAGAAGAGATGGAAGAGAAGTCCAAAAGGGTTGTATTTGCTGAAGAGACCTCGAAAAGTATCTTGGGAGAGCATCCTACCGATACTGAGGAAGATGATGACATCCACCTTTGGATCCCAAAAGGGCAGCCAACAATACCCAGGGAACCATGTCAGAAGCCTTGGATTGCTCCCTATGCAAATCAACGAGCTTATGGCCAAGGGAATCAGGATCCACGCCAAAATCAACACAGGCCTCGCAACAATTTGGGAAGAAGGAACGCTCCTCTTCACCCAATTCCTGTATCGCACACTCAGCTTCTGCCACATTTGATTCGAAATTCACTAGTGGAACCTAAATCTCTCAAGCTAGTGCCAGAACCATACCCTCCTGGGTATGATCCCAATGCACATTGTGGATACCATGCTGGATCAATGGGGCATTCGACAGAAGATTGCAAAGCTTTTTAGGCTAGGGTGCAACAATTGATTGACCAGGGATGTATATCCTTTCGAGAAGGGAGTTTGGTTGTGCGTGTCTGACTCGCACCAGAATGAGTTTGGGGACTTCAAGACACATCTTCTCAAGACGACTGATCAAGCAAGAAAAGCCCAGTTCCTCCATGCTGGCATTTTTTAGATCATGTTTTTTACGCAATTGTAGTTTCTTTTCTGTTAATTACTACTTGCTTTCAGACATTATTTCGTATTAATGGTATTGTTAATGTGATAATCATGCATGTTTTGATCAAATCCATTCGTATACCACTCACAGTTTCTCATTTATTGCAAAAATCACAAAAATATTTCACTTCCTTTATCTCACTGCTGTTTTGAGGGAGGATGATGAAAACGAAATACCCATAATTGCTGATAAGTATGCTTTTGGATAAAATCACGCCGATGATGTACAAGCATTGCTTCAAATTCCCAAACACTGAAGAGATAAGGAGTTAGTCCCTAGTAAACCACTTCGAGCCTAGAAGTAGTAGTTTCCTTCGGATATTTAAACCCTTTACACTCAATTTGGGGCATGGGTAGTTGTTCAGTTAATCTAATTCCGCACTCAAAGCAAAATCCAGAAGACGGTTGTTCTTTAACGACTCATGACGTGGCAGTCACAACAAAATCCAAAAAATCAAAGGCCTGCTAAGTCGAACACCTCAAAAGGAGACTTAGGCAAAAACAAGGCAATCCCGATGGACTCGAAAAGCGAAATCAGTCCATGCAAAAGTTAGGGATCAAAATAAAAATCATAAGAGGTCCTCAAGCCCTCAACAAAAACAAAATAAGATTCAGTGGCCATCCAAATCAAGGGGTTACTGACATCCATCAAAATAAGATGGCTGCCATTTCAAGCAAACTTTGAACCATCAAATTTACACCGTCAAGCAGGTGCAAAATTAATTGAATGTAGGTATGGAGATCATTACGAAGAAGGGGCGGGTACAAATAATACTTTGAGCCTAATATCCTTTATTTCTATAACCGTGAACCAGACCACGTTACAACCCTCGAAAGACCTAATTGAGGCAAGGTTTGTTCTGAAAGCATAACTACAGCAAGGTTGCGTAAACTGACTCCTACATATTTGCTAATCTTCTGTATTGGTGTCATATTTTTGCCATATCTTGCACACCGGCTAAATTAGCACTACGTTTGGACTAACAATCCATTCATCACACACTATCACATCATTCCCAATAAATGATATTTTCAAAACTTGCATGAATGTCGCATTAAAATTACCATTTTTGAATGAACAATTTTAAACTGCAAATCAGTACTTAACATTATAGAAATTCCAACAAAGTGTAATCTAAGAGGAACCTGATCACTCATTGGTGTTGACCTGAATCAAGACTTTCTCATAACCCTACGAATCTGGGGCAAGTCCTTTTGAGGTTTAAACCGGGGCAAACCACTACAAGGTCCAGACACTGGGGAAAATGGGTTCAAGCCATATCCTGGTATAATCATCGCCAAAGTTCTCATCCCAGAAGAAAAATCCTTCAAATACCCCGCAGACTGGGGCAGACCATTTGAACTGGGGCAGATTAGCTGAACAGGGGCAATTTCCCTTCACGCTTTCAAAGTTGATCAAGCTGATGGTTAAAGTCAACAAACGTCAAAAGCCTTGGGGCAGAGCAAAAAGCACGACTAACACACATTGGTTAAGTCGCTACGCTCACGCAATCTATATGCATTGGTTGAGTCGCTATGCTAGCACGATTAACACGTATTGGTTAAGTTGCTATGCTCGCGCAATCAACATGCTTTGGATAAGTCGCTACGCTCAACATTTGTAAGCCGTCATGACATACTAGCTAGAAGCGAGGTTCTTACAAGAACAAGAATACCACATCTGCAAAGGATCCAACTTGGAGCACCAAGTGTATCCACATCTGTCTTCTGATTATGGCGCGGTCATATACCATGTGTCGGGAAGTCAAATCCTTTTACCAATAAGAGTCCGATCTCGCTTGGCACGTCCTTAAAGTCCAATCTTTTATTGGCAACTACAAAAAAGCCACTCCAATTGGCACCTTCAATTCACCCATAAAGTCCAATCTTTGATTGGCAACTACAAAAAGCCACTCCAATTGGCACCTTCCATTCACCCTAAAAGTCCAGTCTTCATTGGCAACCACTAAAAGTCCACCCTCGATGGCATCCTATAAAACCAAAGTCCAAATCCATTTGGCAACTACCAAATCCAGTCCCTGGTGATATCTCCGACAAGATTTTATCCCCAACATACCTTGTAAGAACAAAGTATGCCTAAGAGGGGGGGTGAATTAGGACTTTTGAAATTTTTCCGGTTTTTTTATGGTATCTTGAAATATTACTGGTTTGTGTTTTTGGTTATGAAAGCAGAAGAAGAAAAATAAAAGAACAATGGACACCAGGATTTATAGTGGTTCCCCTCACAATCCGAGAGTACTCCACTCCCCTTTCAACATGAAAGAGAGTTTTCACTATTGTTTAATAAAGTACAACCTATCACACCATCAACCGGTGAGGCCTACTATCAAACAATAAAACTAACAAGTGTACAAGAACAATCCTCTTGTAAACACTCACCCTTGTGTCCAACAATCCTGGATCACAAGTCAGAATACACAAGTTTGTAAAGATTTTGATTTGAGAGTAATGATATCAAAGTTGATCTTCTCCAAATGATCAGAATTCACTCTTACAATTTTTCAATACAAGTGTTCAAGGATGAATATGAAATTTATGCACATATGAACACTTAATGAAAGTTTTTGAAAATGGTGAATTTGATTCTAAGATAATTTGAAAATGAATGTAGAAAGTGTTTGGAGATTGAAAAGTTTTGTGTTTTTTCAAAATTGAAAAACTCAGAATTTATATGAGTAAAATACCCTTTCAAAAAGGTATATTTGAGTAAGCCTCTTAAAAATGAAATGGTATAATTTTTAAACAAATTTTGAACTTGAAACAAAGCAATTTTTCATTGTACGTTCAGTGTTAATCGGTTAACCTATATGGTTAATCGGTTAACACTGGTACGTTAGCCCAGAAAATTCAAAATTCAAATTGGTTAACCGGTTAACCTATATGGTTAATCGGTTAACACTGCTAATTTTCAGAAAAATGCTTTTAAAATTAATGTTATACCGATTCTAAGGTTTCAAAAAACATGCTTATGTATTATGCAAAAATGCTTGATGTTTTTGAACACTTGTATATCAAATTATAAGGGTAGAATTTGATATACCGGCAATGTATCCAAGTCTTGAAGAATCATAGTTCCATATGTAGCTTGACTTGAAAGATATCTTGACTTTGATCTTGAGAACTTTGAACGGCTTGTCTTTTTGCAATCAAGAGATGACCTTGAGTAGTGTTGACATCATCAAAACTTGAGACTGAAGCATGCTTCTACATTCTCCACCTTTTTGATGATGGCAATAAAAAATGTTGTGCGATATCTCTTGGTTCTAGATCTGGTTCTCCCCCTATGTCTAGCAACTCCCCCTATCTTAATAGAGGGAAAAAAATCTGCACACAGAGAGACATTAACAGGACCAAGCTCCTGTCCCCCTTTGACATCAGCAAAAAGGAAGAGCTTTTCAAAGAAATCACAAGATAGCAGCATATATAGTAATAAGCACATGCAAAGCCAAGTAAACACAAAGCACAAACAGTAGTACATATAAAATGCAGCAAATAGAAATTGTACTTGTTACAATAAAACATAGTTCAAATGAAAGCATAAAAACTTAAGACTAGAAAGCAAAGCAATAAAACAACATCAACAACATATTCTCTAAAAATCCTCATCCGCCATATCCTCCTCCTCTTCTTCCTCTTGACCTTCATTTTCTTCATCAGATACAACAGGGCTGTCAGGGTTGGTGTGGTGAGAGGAAAGTACAAGGTTCCAGAGAGAAGCAATGGCCCAGGAGGTTTCTCTATGCTGAGTCATTATAGTTTGGTAAAGGAACTCGTTTGTGATGCCTCCTTCAGGTACGGGAAAGGCCTGGTTAGCATTGGCTCCTTCTTTTGAATACTTGTAAGTACCGTCATTATCCTTAAAAATTCCAGTATTCTTGACAATTGTAATCTCGTTGATCTCATTGGTGGTTGATTTCATCTTGATGGTTGGTTCACGGTTAAGATCCAAAGTAGTCAATTCCAAAATTCTTGATACCAGCCGTGCATAAGGAAGACGGGTTGAAAGAGATAGTTGTTGTTGAAGGTGATACATGATGGTCAGAATCCAATTGACACGAATCTTGTTCTTGATGGCGAAAAGAAGCTGCATTTCCAGATCATTAATTTGTGCATGATTCGAATCCTTGGGAATCAACACATAGCAGATTATGTAGTGAAGCATCCGATCAGAGACGGTAAGATTCTTTGCATAGCACAACAGACGAGCAGTACGTTGGTTGGCGATAATCATCTCCTTTGGAAATCTGCAGATCTGATAATAGAACTCCATCTTGTCATAATTGGACCACGACCCTTCCACGTGGTTAACTCCCTTTCTCAGAAAGTACCCAGATGATGGTATGTTCAGCATTGCAGCAACATCAGACAGATTTTCTTCAACAACACAGTCTCTAACAATTGTTTTCATAATATGCTCATCATTTGCATTTAAAAACACAGACAATTTATGCAAAAAGGATTTGACAAGATCCGGGTAGCAGTTTCCAGAATCAGACACAAATTTATTGATCCTCTGATATTTGAGCAAAGCAGGAAAATCAAAAGATGATGCGGGAAAAGCCTTAAGATTCACATACTTTACCGGGAGGATAGAATGAACTCGGACTTTGAAATCCATTATGCGCTTCTTGGTTGTTTCCATAGGGATATCTTCATCAGATGCAGAGTGAATTTCTGGAAGTTTTCCCTTGCCGCGGTTTGATGCTGAAGCCATGGATGAAGGTTTGAAAGGACTGGGGTTGTGGGTTCTGAGGAAGTTAGGGTTTGAGACGTTGTGGGGAGTTTTTCCAACTTTAGATAGTGGGAGAGAGAAGTTAGGATATGAAGAGGGAATATGGATTTTGGATATGGATTTGGATATTTAAGAGAATATGGACCACACAAAAAATATATTAAAAATATAAAATTTTCAAAAGTTTTAATTAATTTTCGTTTCCGATTTTTAGAAAAATTAACAGTGTTAATCGGTTAACCATATAGGTTAATCGGTTAACACATTAAAAAATTTAATCAGAATTGAAAATTCAACAGTGTTAATCAGTTAACCATATAGGTTAATCGGTTAACACACTAAATTTTTGAAAAAAAATACTCAAAAAACAGAATGAAAACATATCACAAAAGATGCATACATATATTAGAGAAAAGGTCAGATGTCACCTTCATCAAGAATCCCAAGTTCTCTCCGAATTTTGTAGAATGGTTCTTTTGCCAAAGGCTTGGTGAAGATGTCGACGAGTTGGTTGTGTGTGTCGACGAAAGTAACATCAACATCTCTGTTCAATACGTGATCTCGAAGGAAATGATGCCGAATATCGATGTGCTTTGTTCTGGAATGCATAACCGGATTCTTCGTGATATTTATGGCACTAGTATTATCACATCGTAGAGGAATACATCCGAGGTTAACACCATAATCCAGAAGTTGTTGTTTCAGCCATAAAATCTGTGCACAGCAACTTCCTGCGGCGATGTATTCTGCTTCGGCGGTGCTGAGTGCTACACAAGCTTGCTTCTTGCAGGCCCATGATACTAGAGCATTTCCGAGAATGTGACATGTACCACTTGTACTTTTTCTATCGGTTTTGCATCCTGCATAGTCAACGTCAGAATAACCAACTAAAGAATAAGTACTACCTTTAGGATACCATAATCCGACGTTGGTCGTTCCTTTGAGATACTTGATAATTCTCTTCACAGCAGTGAGATGCGATTCCTTCGGATTTGCTTGGAAGCGCGCACACAAACAAACACTAAACATAATGTCAGGACGGCTTGCCGTCAAATATAGTAATGAACCAATCATACCTCGATATTTAGTAATATCAATTGGAGTACCAGATTCATCTTGATCAACATACGTTTCGGATCCCATAGGAGTATACATCATCTTGCAACTATCCATATCGAATTTCTTTATTAATTCCTTACAGTACTTGGATTGGTTGAGAAAGATTCCATCCTTGGTTTGCTTGATTTGTAGTCCAAGAAAATAGTTTAACTTTCCCATCATGGACATCTCGAATTCTTCTTGCATCATGAGTGAGAATTCTTCACAGAGTTCTTTGTTTGTTGATCCAAATATGATGTCGTTGACGTAGACTTGTACTAACAAGGTGTTACCCTTGATCTTCTTTATAAACAACGTCTTGTCAACCTTTCCTTTTGTAAATCCTTTCTCACATAAGAAGTTGCTAAGGCGATCATACCATGCTCGTGGTGCTTGTTTTAAACCGTAGAGAGCCTTCTTCAGTTTGAAAACATGTGAGGGATTTTTGAAGTCTTCAAAACCCGGAGGTTGTTTGACGTAGACTTCCTCATTAATGTACCCATTCAGGAAAGCGCTTTTGACATCCATCTGGAATAACTGAAAATTCATAGAACAAGCGTAAGCAAGTAGTAATCTAATTGCTTCTAACCTTGCTACCGGAGCAAATGTTTCATCAAAATCAATTCCTTCCTCCTAGTTGTAGCCTTGTGCGACCAATCTTGCCTTGTTACGAACTATAATCCCATTCTCGTCAAGTTTGTTCTTGAACACCCATCTGGTTCCTATAATATGCTTATTGTCTGGTCTTGGTACAAGGGTCCAAACTTGATTTATTTCAAATTGATTAAGTTCTTCTTGCATTGCTATAATCCATTGGTCGTCGCCTAAAGCTTCATCGATCTTTGATGGTTCAATTTGAGATACAAACGCCATGTTGAGACAAGCATCCTTTAAATTAAGTCGAGTTGCAACACCTTGACTAATATCACCAATAACTTTATCAATTGGGTGATCTCTGTGTGTTCTCCATTCTTTCGGAAGATCTTGATTTTCTTGAGTAACATCTTCTCGTAATATTGTTTGATCATTTGAAACAATTTCTTCATTTTGTGGAGTATCTACAAAATCATCATCATCATCCAAAACAATATTATCCTCTTTCGAGGGGTTAGTCTCATCAAACGAAACATGAATAGACTCTTCAATGGTAAGAGTTCTTTTATTAAAAATTCTAAAAGCTTTACTATAAAGAGAGTAACCAAGAAATATACCTTCGTCGGACTTCTCATCAAACTTACCGAGATTGTCCTTATTGTTGTTGAGAACGAAGCATTTGCAGCCAAATATGTGGAAGAATGATATATTTGGTTTCCTTCCCTTGAACAACTCATACGGAGTCTTTTTGAGTAGCAGTCGAATATTCACGCGGTTGATTACAAAACACGCCGTGCTTACTGCTTCTGCCCAAATATATTTTGGAAGATTTGTGTCGCTGAGCATTGTTCTAGCAAGTTCAACTAGTGAACGATTCTTCCGTTCTACGACGCCGTTTTGTTGAGGAGTTCTTGGTGCCGAAAAATTATGAGAAATTCCATGTTCTTCGCAAAACTCTTCAAAGTCTGAATTTTGAAATTCTCCACCGTGGTCGCTTCTTATGGAGGCTATAGTGAGTGACTTCTCGTTTTGAATTTGTTTTACATACTTTTTAAATGCTTTGAACGCATCATTTTTCTGCACTAAAAACATTGTCCAGGTATATCGAGAAAAATCATCAACAATAACTAAAGCATAAATACTACCTCCGAAGCTCTTCGTTCTTGATGGACCAAAAAGATCCATGTGCAACAATTGAAGTGGTCTTGATGTAGAAACCACTTTCTTGGATTTGAAAGTTGTCTTGGTCTGTTTTCCCTTTTGACATGCATCGCATAATTTATCTTTGATGAATTTTATCTTTGGAAGCCCAACAACCAGATCATGCTTGATTAATTTGTTTAGATGCTCCATGTGAATGTGAGCAAATCTTTTATGCCAAAGCCATGCCTCGTTGTTGTTTGCCATAAGACATTTTACCTTCAAGGAAGAATCATCAAAAGAGATCATAAAAATATTATTATATCTTTTACCTTTTAGCAGAATCTCATGAGTGACTTCGTGTTCGATCAAGCATTCCTCCTTTGTGAAGTTGATTTTGAACCCTTTGTCACACAATTGACTGATGCTAAGCAGGTTATGCTTAAGGCCTTCAACACAAAGAACGTCTTCGATGATTGTACATGGAGGTGCACCAATGGTTCCAACTCCAAGAATTTTTCCTTTATTATCATCACCGTAAGTGACGTATCCTTTGGCTTTTAATGATAGACTTGAAAATTTTTTTATATCTCCCGTCATATGCTTCGAGCAGCCACTATCAAGATACCATTGATTTGTGGTTGACTTCAAGCATACCTACAAAACAAAATTAGGTAGTGTTAGGTACCCAAATTGCTTTGGGTCCTTGATAGTTAGTACCCTTTTCAACCCACACATAGTGCCCCTTTGCAATACCAATATTACGAACATAGCAGGCATTATGTGTGTGCCCTTTAATACCACAATAAAAACATGTAGGTTGAAAATGACTTCTATATCTAGGAATATAATTCTTTTTCTTATTAATTCTTTTCTTGTTATGATTTTGATGCTGAATTTTAGAAGTGTTTGTCTCTTCTTTAACAATTTGTTCACCTGCTCTTACGAAAATGGTCTCATTGGTGCTTGGTTTTGAAAATTTAGAATATCCCAATCCACTTTTGTCATTAGGATACTTTTGATGTTTAAGAATTTCTTCCAAGCCAATTTGACCTTTTTCGTATCTTTCTAAAACTCTTTTAAGTTGAACAATTTGAAAAGACAAAGACTCACAATTCTTACATACAAGACTTTGTTTTTCATCCATCACTTTTTGTTTTTCATCTTCAATATTTTTCAAGAGATCAGAATTTTGTCTTTCTAAAAGTAAAATTCTTTTCTTTTGTGATGAGATGTCTTTATACAAAGTCTTGCACTCTTTTAGAAGTTCATCTATAGCTTCTTGTTCATCATTATCATAGACAGAAAAATTACTACTAACCTCATTTTCGTCATCAGAATGGTGAGAGGCCATTAAGGCAATATTTGCGCATTCATCGCTATCTGATTCCGATGATGAACTCACTTCGTTGTCGTCCCATGCGACATAAGCCTTCTTTGTTTTGAAATCCTTCTTGCCCTTGAATTTTCCTTTATTTGCGAGTTTCGGGCAATCTGGCTTTATGTGACCTTATTTCCCACATTCGTAACATGTAATTTCTTGGTTTGATGTGGATGCCTCTTTTTTCCTGAAATGTCTATTCTTTTTAGAAAAAGAAGAAGTTTTATTATTATTAAAAAACTTACCAAGCTTCTTTACTAGAAGCATGAAATTTTCGTCTTCGGAAGATTCGTCAATTTTATCATCCCTTGTGTCAGTCTTCAAGGCAATTCCTTTGGACTTCTTGTCTTGAATTTCATGTTTCTCAAGCCTTCCAAGTTCCAGTTCATCCTCTTGAAGTTTCCCGAATAATGAAGCGGATGTCATTGTTGAAAGACTTTTCTTTTCCGAAATGGCGGTCACCTTCGGTTGCCATTCTCTTGTCAAGGATCTTAGGACTTTTAAGTTGAGATCATCAATGGTGAAGGTCTTCCCAAGAGCAATCAGATGATTTGTTAGATGAACGAACCTCTTTTGCAAGGCAACAATAGATTCACCGGGCTGCATACGGAACATCTCATATTCTTGACTTAACGTGTTAAGTCTTGATCTTTTTACTTCTGCTGTTCCTTCATGCGTTTCTACCAAGGTATCCCAAATCTGTTTTGCCGATTGACACTGTGATATGCGAAAGAATTCATCCATACTGAGAGCGCTTTGAAGTATGTTGATTGCTTTCTTCTCATTAAAGATTCTCTTCTTGTCATCTTCATCATATGAGGATTTAATCTTTGGGGTTCCAACACCATTTACCACACTTGTAGGAACATGTGGACCAGTTTCAACGGTTTCCCATATACCATCTCCTTGAGCCTCAAGATGCGCCTTCATACGGATTTTCCAAAAATCGAAGTATTCTCCAGAAAAGAGTGGTGGCTTGTTACTACTTCCACCATCTTTGAAAACCGGGTTGGTACTTGCGGAAGCCATACTGAATCGTTAGGAACAGGTTACCTTAACCTGCTCTGATGCCAATTGTAAGAACAGAGTATGCCTAAGAGGGGGGGGGGGGGGGGGTGAATTAGGACTTTTGAAATTTTTCCGGTTTTTTATGGTATCTTGAAATATTACTGGTTTGTGTTTTTGGTTATGAAAGCAGAAGAAGAAAAATAAAAGAACAATGGACACCAGGATTTATAGTGGTTCCCCTCACAATCCGAGAGTACTCCACTCCCCTTTCAACATGAAAGAGAGTTTTCACTATTGTTTAATAAAGTACAACCTATCACACCATCAACCGGTGAGGCCTACTATCAAACAATAAAACTAACAAGTGTACAAGAACAATCCTCTTGTAAACACTCACCCTTGTGTCCAACAATCCTGGATCACAAGTCAGAATACACAAGTTTGTAAAGATTTTGATTTGAGAGTAATGATATCAAATTTGATCTTCTCCAAATGATCAGAATTCACTCTTACAATTTTTCAATACAAGTGTTCAAGGATGAATATAAAATTTATGCACATATGAACACTTAATGAAAGTTTTTGAAAATGGTGAATTTGATTCTAAGATAATTTGAAAATGAATGTAGAAAGTGTTTGGAGATTGAAAAGTTTTGTGTTTTTTCAAAATTGAAAAACTCAGAATTTATATGAGTAAAATACCCTTTCAAAAAGGTATATTTGAGTAAGCCTCTTAAAAATGAAATGGTATAATTTTCAAACAAATTTTGAACTTGAAACAAAGCAATTTTTCATTGTACGTTCAGTGTTAATCGGTTAACCTATATGGTTAATCGGTTAACACTGGTACGTTAGCCCAGAAAATTCAAAATTCAAATTGGTTAACCGGTTAACCTATATGGTTAATCGGTTAACACTGCTAATTTTCAGAAAAATGCTTTTAAAATTAATGTTATACCGATTCTAAGGTTTCAAAAAACATGCTTATGTATTATGCAAAAATGCTTGATGTTTTTGAACACTTGTATATCAAATTATAAGGGTAGAATTTGATATACCGGCAATGTATCCAAGTCTTGAAGAATCATAGTTCCATATGTAGCTTGACTTGAAAGATATCTTGAGAACTTTGAACGGCTTGTCTTTTTGCAATCAAGAGATGACCTTGAGTAGTATTGACATCATCAAAACTTGAGACTGAAGCATGCTTCTACATACCTGATCAATTGCATTATCATAAGCACGATGCTCAATATCACATCATATCATAGTCATATCGAGCATTAGCATATCATTTGCATTCGCATCTTGCACTCCCTAGCAGTTGCATCTTAGTTGCATGTTTATGTATCATAACGCATATCATCGCTGTCTGCAGCAACATAACATAACAGCATAGCAGGATCCAGAATCAATCCGCGAGCATCTTGGCCAGTCCTTCATCAAAGTCGGCAATATTTCTTTGCAAAGAGTTGATATCCCGCAAGTTCAGGAATTTTACTCCCCAACAATTCATTTTTCAACCATGAGTTGACGACAATAACCCCCCAACAGTTGTAGCTTTTATGATCCCCCAAGCAGAGGTTGTCTTAGAGACTTTATTGAAGATTTCTCCCCTACAGAGTTTGGACAACGTTGTTCCTCTAATAGGAATTTTAGCTCAACTATTCCCCAGCAAATGTATCACTCGAGATACTTCTTTGGTATCATCGAGGAGCCTTAATGGATAAGGTGCTGCTTCGACCACCCGAAGAATCTCAAGTTTTAATCAGAGATACTACTTTGGTATCATCGAAGAACCTTATGGGATAAGGGACTGTTTCGACCACCCGAAGAATCTCAAGTTTTGATCAGAGATACTGCTTTGGTATCATCGAAAAACCTTATGGGATAAGGGACTGCTTTGACCACCCGAAGAATCTCAAGTTTTGATCAGAGATACTGCTTTGGTATCATCGAAGAACCTTATGGGATAAGGGACTGCTTCGACCACCCGAAGAATCTCAAGTTTTGATCAGAGATACTACTTTGGTATCATCGAAGAACCTTATGGGATAAGGGACTGCTTCGACCACCCGAAGAATCTCAAGTTTTGATCAGAGACACTGCTTTGGTATCATCGAAGAACCTTATGGGATAAGGGACTGCTTCGACCACCCGAAGAATCTCAAGTTTTGATCAGAGATACTGCTTTGGTATCATCGAAGAGCCTTAATGGATAAGGTGCTGCTTCGACCATCCGAAGAATCTCAGGTTTTGTTCGAGATACTGCTTTGGTATCATCGGAGAGCCTTAATGGATAAGGTGCTGCTTCGACCACCCGAAGAATCTCAAGTTTTGTTCGAGATACTGCTTTGGTATCATCGAAGAGCCTTAATGGATAAGGTGCTGCTTCGACCACCCGAAGAATCTCATGTTTTGTTCGAGATACTGCTTTGGTATCATCGAAGAGCCTTAATGGATAAGGTGCTGCTTCGACCACCCGAAGAATCTCAAGTTTTGTTCGAGATACTGCTTTGGTATCATCAAAGAGCCTTAATGGATAAGGTGCTGCTTCGACCACCCGAAGAATCTCAAGTTTTGTTTGAGATACTGCTTTGGTATCATCGAAGAGCCTTAATGGATAAGGTGCTGCTTCGACCACCCGAAGAATCTCAAGTTTTGTTCGAGATACTGCTTTGGTATCATCGAAGAGCCTTAATGGATAAGGTACTGCTTCGACCACCCGAAGAATCTCAAGTTTTGATCGAGATACTGCTTTGGTATCATCGAAGAGCCTTAATGGATAAGGTACTGCTTCGACCACCCGAAGAATCTCAAGATTTATTCGAGATACTGCTTTGGTATCATCGAAGAGCCTTAATGGATAAGGTACTGCTTCGATCACCCTAAGAATCTCAAGTTTTGATCGAGATACTGCTTTGGTATCATCGAAGAGCCTTAATGGATAAGGTACTGCTTCGACCACCCGGAGAATCTCAAGTTTTGATCGAGATATTGTTTTGGTATCATCGAAGAGCCTTAATGGATAAGGTACTGCTTCGACCACCCGAAGAAATCTTGCATGTGTTCAGAGATACTGCTTTGGTATCATCGAAGAATCTTATTGGATAAGAGGCTGCTTCGACCACCCGAAGAATCTCATGTGTTCAGAGATACTGCTTTGGTATCATTGAAGAATCTTATTGGATAAGAGGCTGCTTCAAACACCCGAAGAATCTCATGTATTCAGAGAAGCTGCTTTGGTATCACCGAAGAATCTTATTGGATAAGAGGCTGCTTCGAATACCCGAAGAATCTCAAGTGTTTAGAGATACTGCTTTGGTATCATCGAAGAATCTTATTGGATAAGAGGCTGCTTCGACCACTCGAAGAAATCTCGCATGTGTTCAGAGATACTGCTTTGGTACCATCGAAGAATCTTATTGGATAAGAGGCTGCTTCGACCACCCGAAGAATCTCATGTGTTCAGAGATACTGCTTTGGTATCATCGAAGAATCTTATTGGATAAGAGGCTGCTTCGACCACCCGAAGAATCTCATGTATTCAGAGAAACTGCTTTGGTATCATCGAAGAATCTTATTGGATAAGAGGCTGCTTCGAATACCCGAAGAATCTCATTTATTTAGAGATACTGATTTGGTATCATCGAAGAATCTTATTGGATAAGAGGCTGCTTCGACCACCCAAAGAATCTCATGTGTTTAGAGGTACTGCTTTGGCATCATCGAAGAATCTTATTGGATAAGAGGTTGCTTCGACCACCCGAAGAATCTCACGTGTTTAGAGACACCATTTTGGTATCGCGAAGGACCTTAACGAATGAGGGACTGCTTCGACCACCCAAATAGGCTCGATTATACTACTCTGGTATCGCGAAGGACCTTATTGGATAAGAGACTGCTTCAACCACCCAGAGAATGTCAGGTTATCTCGTTTGTATCTTGTTCATCCTGTTAACCCATTCATGGTACTATTCATTCCTATACCGGACAAATTTTGGGGTCTTCTTGTATCTAATTGACTTCCACCTTAAAATGAACGTCATGCAACTGTTCATTCTCTTAGGTTCAAGGCAATTAGATAGGGGTATCTGTCATACCCCAAATTTGTCCTACCTTGCTCATGTTCTTGTAGCTAACTTTGTGTTACTTCTTTTGATCTCCCCTTAGATGATTATTTGGCCTTTGACTATGATCCTCTAAGATATAGGTCATGAAGATGGGAGTAGGAGTGTGTGACCTCGCTTCAGCTTTGCACATGGATAATTGATTGCGGGTGTTAAAATAATTTGGGCAGTTGATTTGAAGGATAGATCATGCATGGAATCAAACTATCAAGGTTATGTTAAATTTCATCAAGTGAGATTTTTGTTGGTTTGAATGACTCTCCAAGGTATCACTATTCATGGGATGAACAAGATTTATAAGGTGAAATTATAAGATGTTCAAGTTTAGTGCGTTTGGGCTCGTGGTTCAAAATCGATGCAAGATATCTATTTTCTCAAGGTCCCACTATTGTTCCCTTGTACAAAGAAGAATCCAGAATGCCGTAAAAAATTAAATCTAGTTCATGTTAGTTTCTCCTTTCAAATTTCGTATCAATCTCAAGTTCATTACAAGTTTTCACATTTCAAAGTCCAATGTTCAAACGATCATTCAAATATCCATCCAAATCCAATTTTATTCAACGGTCTGTGTTATAATCCTAATATTTCCAAGTCCATTTCAAGTCACTTCACAAAGTTCCAAAAAAAATATATACCAAAGTTCTATACAATAAAAGAATCCATTTCATTCAAAGAATATAAAAGTCTCATAATTCTAACAAGGCCCATTCATTACTAAAATATATTTGGCCCAAAATAAGAGGTGGAGAAAACCTAGTTTGGGTTATATATATACTCTTCTAAAGGTAGAGAGTGGCGGCTGAAAGATTCTTTTTTCAAACAAGTGAATTAAAATTAACAAAGGGAGGATAGAACGAGGAAAGGCAGGTAGAGTTTTTTTTCCTCTGCTTCGTGTATCTTCTCCACCAACTACCACACTAAACCTCACAAACCTCATAACCCCACCTTTCCTTCAATATAAACCTCCATGAAACTCCCTCAACCTTGTGTTTTCCTGTCTTCGCTATACAACAAAAATAATAGCAACCTAGCAGAAGACTTGCAAAAAAATAATAACAATACACAATACCAATCTCCTTCAACATCATCGTTGTGAGCCTTCTTCAACTTCCTACATCAACCACAACAAATACACTACACAAAACCAACAACATCAACCTTCTCTTAACACTCACATCGATATGCAGAAACCTTCCTCTTCACCTCAGAATTTTCAAATGAAGGTCACCTAGATAAGATCTGTGACCAGGTCTCAGATGCCATCCTTGATGCATACTTGGAGCAAGATCCAGACTCAGGATTGTCTACATGAAAACTAACACGGTTATGGCCTTTAATTAACTCACAACTAAGGCAACAGTGAACTATGAGGGAATGGTTCGTGACACTTACAGAGGTAGCGGGTTTGTGTTTGATGATGTTGGCTTTGACGCTGATAGCTGCAACGTTCTTCTCAAACATAGACCATCATAGCAATTCACGGTCACTCTTCTGAAAAACCTGAGGATATTAGAAGCTGGTAATTAAATTTACATGTTTGGATACACCACGAATGATGCCGTCTTCCACCAGTTTGCGATTCACCATTTTTGTCAACAGCAGCAGAACAAGCTTTGACCTTTCCTCAACCCTCAATATCATCATCTTTAATAGACATACACTTCAAATATGACAAAACTTCTCCCACTATCGTAGCTAGCTTCAACTTTCCGCCGCGGATACGTTCATATAGTCAGCTTACTGCCGCAAGCTCTATTTGTTACGCAACATGTAGATGTTCTCACCGATAACTCACAACTACAACATGCAATAACAGTTCGAGCTCATTATGAAATTGGCTTGTCTTCTTGAAGCCTGTTTGGTAGCAGCTGTGTAAAGATTTGCTTCAATGGTTATTGTTTTTCTCTTTAAATGACTCTTATGCAGTACGTGGGTTAATCAACTCCGTAATTTTCTTAATACTACTGTGAAGCCTCCAAAAATATTTAACAACTCCAAGCTACTCAGAGACTCCAGTTATTCGGCTCAATGGTTATTTTCTCACGTCGACAACATCTTTACAACTCAGGACACACTCCAAGCAATAATGCGAACAAATCCCCTGTTTCAGTCAGGAATGTAGCATGGCTCCATAGCGACCAAAACCATTTTGAATTCATGCACTGATATGGGAGGTT
The DNA here is from genome assembly GCA_963859935.3 of Lathyrus sativus. Taxonomy (NCBI): domain Eukaryota; kingdom Viridiplantae; phylum Streptophyta; class Magnoliopsida; order Fabales; family Fabaceae; genus Lathyrus; species Lathyrus sativus. Next base: position 211,373,506 of record OZ012735.1, read on the forward strand.
TCAGTCTATAATATGCAAGAATTGCTCATAAACCTTCAATTATCCTCCATCAATCTCCAACAATTTCGTCGCCCTTTCACTCCATTAACCTCACTATCAAACCGCATCACTACCCTCTTCGTTCCGTTTTCAACACAAACACAAATAGTGAGAATAATAAAGGATTGAAATTCTGGACAAGGAGAGAGCAAACCTAAAGCAATCCACCGCGAGAAAGAGGGTGAAGAAGAGTGACCCATTAAGTTTTCATCGACGTGTCGTGGAGCCTCCGCCAACACAAAATCGAGACCAAGAGAGAGGGGAATGCGGAACGAGGCAATGGCAGAGAAGATGAAATTCGGAGAGGTATGTTTGAGGGGAGCACCATGACTTCACGAGCGATTCACAAACAACAACAACTGGCGGTTCACTCAAGGATATACAACCTATTCTTCATAACACAAGAAGCACTAGCAGAGGACGCTGCTTCGTCAAATTCAAAAACCGCTTGTGGCAATATCCTATAACCTCAACTCAGCAACAAGTAGAACACATCACCCATAGATTCTTCACAACTTTTTTTTGAGTTCTTGAACGTCATCTCTTCAATTCAAACTTCAGATGATGACAGCAACTACAAAACCTTTTCACAAACAGTTGGCGTGCACAGATTCACAAACAACGACAACCTGCATTTCATCCGCGGATTCCACAACAACAATATCGAACAATCTTCTTCTCCTTATCACGACAACAATGACGATCCAAATATACGCGTGAACTTCGGTTGGGATAACTTCAAGCAGCTTGATGTTTTGCTAAGTCAAACCAAACAACAACATCGATGTGCAACAACGTTCAAAAATCTCCGAGCAACTGATTCCGCCACAACCATACACTGCCGCGAGACCAAGAGGTTTGAAGAGGAGGACAAATAAGAGGGATAAGGAATGGGTCTACATACCTTCCATCTCGGATTACACGAACCAACGATTCCGCCGGAGGAGCACTTCCGTCGACGGCAAGGTGAGTTCGTCAACTTTCCCTTTTTCATATTCCCTGCGTTTTGTAGAAGATAATCAGATCACGTTTTCTTTCCTCTTTTATTTTAACTAATTATTTACTTAATTATTTTATAAAAATTTAAATATAGTTGTTGGGTTTAATTTGGGCCCAATAACATGACTTAACTCTCCATATGAACACCCTCCTCTCTTTTGAGACCCCCCTTTTTTCCTTTTTATGAATTATTTTTACTTAATTATATTTTGTTTAAATAATGTTGATGTTTAGATAGTTTGGTTAAGTGATATACTTGTTTATCTATTTATTTCTTTTCGCTAACTAATAAAAATAATAAAAAGTTAATGAATTTGATTAGTGGTTTAAAATATGATGTAATTGATTAACTATTTTGTTATGGTTATTATCTCTACAAAATTTATATATTCACCTTTAATTGATTAGTCCCTTCAAATTCTTATATCAAATCATTTTTTCAAAAAGATTCTCGATTTATCGAGCCAATTTCTACCCTTGTAAGTCGAGTGCTTTCAAAGCCTCGCTATCAACCTTTGGTCACAGACACAACATTTTAAAGCTTAATCCTGGGCTTCCTTACAATGATACCTATTTGATCAATAATTTCTAATTGGTCACTTAGAAGACTAGCCCACTTTGCTAGTGTACACGTTAAAACTCTAATTTCAAACCTCGATTCATATCGAGTATTTTCTCTAAATCAAATTAAAATACTTAATAACTACTCAAATACAATTTCAATAAAAGATGAAAAAGTGAGAGCTCCAAGTCTTTGGATCACTCTCCCAATTGTTTGGGTCAGAGAAGTCTTTCTTAAGCCTGAATAATTGTCTTCTAAAAAACGATAAACAAATTCAAATCTATTTTTCTAAACACTTAGGATGAAAAAGAGAGAGCTCCAAGTCTTTGGTTCACTCTCCCGATTACTTAAGGTCCAAGAAGTCTTTTTTGAGCTTCGAGTAATCGTCATTCGATTAATACACTCTAATCATATTAAACATCTTTCATAATATTAGATGAGAAAAGGAGAGAGCTCCAAGTCTTTGGTTCACTCTTCCGATTATTTGAGGTCCGAGAAGTCTTTCTTAAGTTTCGAATAATCCTCATTTGTTAAAATACTTTAATCATATCCTATCCTTCAAAGTGCCATCCAAATGATTCCTTTTGCGATGAAAAAGAAAGTATTCCAAGTCTTTGGTTCGCTGTCCCGATTACTTGGGTCCGAGAAGTCTTTCTCAAGCTTCGAGTAATCGTCATCTGATTCACTCACTCGTATCCAATTCCATTAACACTTAGATGAAAAAGATAGAGCTCCAAGTCTTTGGTTCACTCTCCCGATTACTTAGGGACCGAGGAGTCTTTCTCGAGCTTCGAGTAATCGTCATCCGATTAACCCACTCGAACCACATCTTATTCTTTTGCAATTGAGGTTGAAAAAGAGAGAGTTCCAAGTCTTTAGTTCACTCTCCCGATTACTTGGGTCCGAGAAGTCTTTCTTAAGCTTCAGCCTCCCCTAGCGAGCAGACAAGCCAACGTTTAGCAGTTAGAATGCGACCTAAACTCTCGTTCATTCCAAACACAAACCTTTTAGCAAACCGTAAGCCGAACTACGGCTGCTCTGATCTCTCATATCTGTTGAGAGTACGTAGACATAGGATTGCGATAATCCTAGCGAGCACATTCCCCACATTCCCCTTTTTATCCGTGGTCCCATGAACTACGAATGCTCTGATTTTCCACTTCTTACAAGTGAAGATACGTAGGCACAAGGGCCCCAATCCTTGGCGATCACCCTATCTTAATAATCACCCCCTTTTCCTATTAGTGAGCAAATCCCTTTAGAAGATACACAAACATAGTTAACTTTCTCTCGCGAATCGAATCAAGAGGTTCCCGTTGAGTACAACGGACGTAGAGGGTGCTAATACCTTCCCTCTGCGTAAGCGACTCCCGAACCTAGAATATTGGTTGCGATGACCATGTTCTTATCCATTTTAAGGTTTTATCGATATTTTCCTATTCCATCTTTGGAATAAATAAAATTCGGTGGCGACTCTGTTTCAAAAAGTATTTTCCGTGTCCATCGCGAGGATCGTATTTTTCGAGGTACGACATGATGAAACATATTTTATTGTATTTTTTATTTAAAAAGAAACATATTTTACCTTGATTTTGAGTAATAATCAAGGAGAAATATAAGTGTTTTTATTGAGTTTCTTCACCGTCCTTAAACAAATATTTACCGTCTATTTAATGAGTAACAATGCTCAAGACACTGTTATTAGTGATCCGCGTGAAACCTAAAAGACATTATAAAAGCATTTTGAATATTAAAAATTGATAATGAAAAATTTGACATGAAAACTTTGAAACTTAAAGAAGCTTGGAAAAGTTCTCTATATGATGAATTGCAAGAGCGAAAAATTATTTGAGTTCAAGGTTTGTGTTCTTAAATAATCAAATAACATAATTTTTATTTTATTTATATAACCAATTTTTTTTTTTGTTTTATACCATAAACAAAGGCATGAAATATTCAACATTTTATCTTTTCCAAGATTCAACGAAACGAGAATCTGACATTTGTTTTTCCCATGATCCAATATTTGTTCTTCACCGACAGTGATGACGATGCATCAGATTCAAAATTTATTTTATATTTTTACTTTAATATTATGTGTAAATAATGTAATATTTTGTGTAAACAAAGTAGTTTGTAAACAAATTAATTTATTATTATTTTGTGTAAACAACGTAATGAGTATTTTTTTAAAATTATCTTTTCCCTCAGTTTTGGTCATAAACCAAGAGGTATGTGGCGCTAGTTTTGAAAATGTAAAAAAACTATTGTTAGGGATAAAACTAATGACCATTTCAATTATCCCCTACGTTATTCTAAAACCGAGGGGTATAGTGGAGAATTTTCATGACACCCTTCGTTACTTCACCTCTGTAGTTGAGGTTAAATCAACTTTATGTCTACGGTTAAATATGTATTTTTATAATAGTGAGATGTGATCATTAATATATTCATATAATGTCTCAATGCTTTAATATTATCTCACTTCATAATAAAGCTCGACTACATATACTTTAAGAATAGCGTCCATATATTTAATGAGAGCTCATGATTAATTCACACTTAATGTTTCATTAAACGGACTAGATATTCTAAGGACTTTATTACTTTAGAAAAACAAACATAATAAATAAATTCCTTTTAATTATTAATAAATGATTTAATACGATCACCAAATTCTAATAAAACCATTCAACTATAGGGATTACACCAACAATCTTCCACTAGCACTAGAGACAATTATACATACACATAATACCCATAGATCTAGTATGACCATCATGCTTCGACTGTGCAAAAGACATTGTTAGTAGGTCACCAACATTTTCAAGTGTTGGTACTCTGCATATTTGCACTAGAATCAATTCATGTCACATTTGATGATAAGCTTAACTTTGACAAGTCAAAGCTAGTTGAAAAATTTACAAATCTAGAGACTAGCTACTCAAATTTTTAAGGTAATGAATATGAAGTCAAAGAATCTAAAGACTCTCAACACAAACATGCTCAACCTGAATCAGAAGTTGCTGCTTCTCAAGCACCTCTGAGGAAACAAAGGTAAAGATCTTCGCATCTTGAGGAATTAATTCTAGGAGATAAATCAGAACCCATCAGAACTAGATCTTCATTTGAACCTTATGGAGAAATGCTTCTAGGATTGGTGTCTTTAATAGAACCTATTTCCATTGATGAAGCACTTCTGGACATTGACTGAATTCTGGCAATGCAAGAAGAGCTGAATCAATTTTTTAAAAATGATGTATGGGAGATCTTATGCCTAGACCCAAAGGAACCCATATGATTAGAACCAAATGGGTATTCAGAAATAAGCTGAATGAGCAAGGAGAAGTGATAAGGAACAAAACCAGACTTGTTTCATAAGGCTATAGTCAACAAGAGGGAATTGACTATACTAAGACCTTTGCATCAGTTTCCAGGTTATAGTGTATTTGTTTCTTAATTTCATTTGTTGTAAGTCATAACATCATTCTTTATCAGATGGATGTTAAGAGTGCATTTTTGAAGGGATACATTACTAAAGAAGTGTATGTACATCAACCTCCTGGCTTTGAAAATCACAAAAATATAGAATTTGTTTACAAACTAAAAAAATCCTTGTATGGTCTGAAACAAACTCTTAGGTGGTATCAAAGACTAAGAAACTTTCTTTTGAAAAATTATTTCACAAGAGGGAAGGTAGATACATCTTTGTTTTGTAAAACATTTAAAGATGATATCTTAGTTGTGCAAATTTATGTTGATGATGTTATTTTTGATTCTGCTAATGCTAACTTTTGCAAAGAATTATGCAAACCTAATTTGAAATGAGTTTGATGGGAGAATTAAAGTTCTTTTTGGATATTTAAATCAACTAAAATCTAGAAGGAGCATATACCCATCAAAGCAAATATACAAAGGAATTTTTGAAGAAGTTTGATTTGTCAGAGTGCAAACCAGCCAAGACTTCAATGTATCCAACATGCATTCTGGAAAAAGATGAAAGCAAACTGGTATAACAAAAGGTATATAGAAGTATGATTGAATATCTCTTATACATGTCTTCTTCTAGACCTAATATTTTATTTAACGTATGTCTTTGTGCTAGATTCCAATCAGATCCAAGAGAATTCCACTTGTCTGCTGTTAAGATGATCTTTAGATATTTGAAACATAATTTTGGTTTGTTTTATATAAAATCCAAAGATTACAAGTTAGTAGGTTATTGTGATGTTGATTATGTTGGAGACAGACTAGAAATGGAGAGTATTAGTGGGAGCTGTCAATTTCTAGGCGACAATCTTATTTCTTAGTCCAGTAAAAGGCAATTAGAAATAGCATTATCAACAACAGAAGTTGAATACATTGCAGCATATGGTTGTAACACTCATATTCTATGAATAAAAAGTTAGCTAGAATATTATTAATTATATGAGAGTAACATTCATATTCTTTGTGATAATACTTCTCCTATTTGTTTATCAATGAATCCTATTTTGCACTCTAGAGCTAAACACATTGAAATTAAACATCATTTTATAAAAGATTATGTTCATATGGATATGATTAATTCAAAATTCATAATTACAAACCATCGATAAGTTGATATCTTTATAAAACCCCTTGGTGAAGATAGATTTGTTTTTATTTTGAAAAAATTAAAAATGGGACTCTATCTAGAATAAAACGAAATATTTTCAAATTGTATAGTCTTTGAAGAGTAAAATACGACTCTGAGATATATTGGTTGTGAACAAGTTAGCCCTCTGAAGTAATAAGGCTCTCGGGGTTAGAAGGTCCAAAGTCAGAACCTTTATGGGATTTTTTGTCTTCTAGACTCTAAGTTTATAATATATATGGTATAATCAAGAAATTTTGCATGGCTCTAATGTAAGACAAATTTCCTACAATAAATTCATTTCAATGTTTGACATGACCCATTTGGATAATATTTCCTGGTTCAAGAGAAAATCTCTTCACTTACCTCCCATTGTCAAGTTGCGTGTTGTTTTAAAAATTATATTTCCTTTATCAAAACTGCTTTCTCATATGTCATTTCAAATGCCTTGTTTTTGGTATTTTTCAATGTTATGTATTAACAGCTTATTACAAGCGTGACATATTATGTGTCTTAGTTAATTACTATTACTGCAACATACATTGATACTCGTTGAGTCTATTTTGTTTTGCTCCTACTCCCTCCTAAAATATTTTAAATCCTTCTTTTCTTCTCTATTTAAACTCTTTGCTCTCTAGTTTCTCCATTCCTTAGTTTTATTTTATTCTTGTCTTCTTATTTTTGTATTGTTCTTATCAATGATAGATTTTTTTTTCTTTTCTCTTGTTTTACTCATTGTTTTGCATTCACTTTCAGTTATATTTTTGTTAATATTTTTTATTGATGACAAATGAGGAGAAAATGAATATGATTTTGATATATCTTGTAAGCATTAAATAAACCCAAACATGATAAGTACTCAGGGGGAGCTTACAAACCTAACTATAAAGAAACTATCAAATTTGTTAAAATATAAAACTCAGGGGAGTCTTACTAACCTATCTCTGATGTTTTATAAAAATGATTATAAAGTAAAAATTGCTCATCAAAATATATGAATTTGTCATCATCAAAAAGGGGAAGATTATTGAAACAAGTTTGGTTCTACAACTTACCTTGAGATTTGATGATAACAAAGTGTAGAGAATAATTTTGTACTCTAACTATTTCACTGATTGTGCAGAAAATAGAAATCAAATTATGGCTCTGAAGACGTCCAGACTTTGAACGAAAGGATAAATATAAAAGCATGTTTACAAAGAAGTCAACTTTGATCTATCAAAGTCAACGCCTTTGAACAAAAACCATCCAGATAAACTCTAATAGAGGTTATGACTACCAGCTTCTAAAATTCTCAGAACCAAGTTTTCCTATATCTGAAAGTCTCATAACCTAGTTCTCCAAAGACTCTGAAAGTCTCACCTGGCTCTGAAGACAGACTCTAAGCACTTCTCAAGCTTCATCAAATTATTTTTAGAAGCCTCTGACTAGAAGATTTGGAACCAAAGGTCAACGACTGATTGATGTTACATAAGTACAAAAGCAAATCTACTTTACATACAAAGTATTGCACTACGCACTAAAGAATTTTTTTACGTCCCATCATCCTCACCAACTATCTGCTACAAGCGTCACTCTATTGTTGCATATGAAGTGACCTTCATACAACAAATACATTAAGGATATTTCAACTTCACCCTCCAACAAATCTATTTGATTCTATATAAAGAAGTCTTTGAAGATTGGATATACACACATAGATATACATGTATGCATGAACTGCTTTTCATATTAAAAGCATGCACTAAAAAAGGGATACGTGGAAAGAGAAAAAATAAGGAGTGTTTCTCACACTTATACACTTAGAACATAAATTTTTTGAATATTTTTGTTAAGTATAATATTTGGTTTAAACTTATATATTTGTTTGTCGAAGCATCTTGTAAACACAAAAATTGTTATATTAACTTTGATTAGATTTCTTAAGAGACTACATGTGGTCAAAGTTATCAAGAGGTCATTGACGGTTAGTCTTTGAGTTGTTTTCCTTGAAAGACTAGGGTATAGTCAGAATTTCTCAAAAAATCTTAGACCGCGTGTCTTTGAGTTTGTTGTAATCAGATTGATTATTAGATTAATTCCTTTTAGAATGCGAAATTACTCATGCGGGTGAACTGGATGTAGCTTTGTTAACATTGAACCAGGATAAAAAAAAATACTTGTGTTCTTATCTTTGTCATTATCTTTGCTATTTAATATATTAGGCTACAAAAATTTTTAAATCCAGAAACCCAATTCAAACCCCCCTTTCTTGTGTTTCTTGCACCTTCAATGTTTAGTTATCGTAATTTTTTTCTTCGTACATTTAATTTTGGGTCTGATCATCATAGAGTTAAATGCAATTTTATTAAGTTACGATAATGGTAAGTAAATCAATTTCAAAAACTAATATGGTAAAATGGCGAGTAGACATAATTTGCTTACTTAATTACTTTAGATATAAAGGATTAGAGACATATGGGTAAACTTTTGGAGGAGATTTTCACTAGAGAGCATTGAACATTATGGGACTTTCCTTTCTAGAGCAAGACCTTTGTGAGAGACACACCACATACTCACCCAAAACTTTAAGGTGATAGGTGTGTAGATTCTCCCACTTATAAATGCTCAAGTCACCACATTTCTATCCAATGTGGGACTATTACCCACACTACTCAAACTTGTTATACTTAACACTCCTTCTCAAGTGTAAATTTATCCACAATGCTTCCATAATACTCCCCCTTAAGCGAAAGCTTCAACTGTGTAACTGCACTTTATGTTGTGTGTTTCTTACTCACCGTCCTTGTACTGCCGTTGACACTCTTTAACAAGACACCTCCTAGCCACCACCTATGGGGAGTACTTTTGATACAAGTGAGTCGGTCCTTCACTCGAACCAAAGGCTCATAATACCATTGTTGGGGGAGATTTCCACTAGGGAGCATTGAAAATTATGGGACTTTCCTTTCTAGAGCAAGACCTTTGTGAGAGAAACACCACATACTCACCCAAAACCTTAAGGGGATAGGTGTGTGAATTCTCCCACTTATAAATGCTCAAGTTATCATATTCCTATCCAATGTGGGACTATTATCCACACTACTCCCACTTGTTATACTTAACATAAACATGACAAGTTTTACTTGAAGTTCAGTTTTATTATTGAAGGCTTAGCCATAAGGTGATCTTTGTGTACTATTGCATATTTTCATGTTGTTGACAAACACCACAAGATTTAACTCTGACCTCACAGGACATGATACCGCACGTCACTACAAACACTAGATAACATTATAGAATGGACAATTGCCCAACATTTTTGTAAACTATGTTTCATATCATTATCATTTTCAACCTTGTGACATAAAGCCAATTATTAATCTTTTCTTACCTCATGAATTACTTTTATTGTTTCAAATGATTTATGAAAACATTTAAACTTAATTCTCACAGGAAAGAATGTTTTGCATCACTTGTTATTGATTTGATTGTGTATACTTGCACATATTTTATTCACAACAAATCTAGAAAAATTAATTGCCTCTACTATCTCTCTGAACTCATTTCATTGTTGTTGCAAAATTGATTATGAAAGTTGCTACACAAAATGTTACATGTAATTAGAAGATTTAAAACGATTGTTGTGACTTGTTAGCTTAAATTTTTTTATAAATCTTTTTTTAGTAATGTATAATATGAATTCTTGATCTTTAGTTATTGTTAATCTGAACATAAGGTAAAACTCTTGTGTTGGATAATGTGAAGTTCAATGAGTATTTAGTCGTTTAAATGTGTTTAATTATATTCAAGACAAAGATTTAACAAAAATACATTCTTCATGACAATCCTAACACATAACATTCTTTAATTGATCTAGTGTGTATCAAAATTCATTGGCAATATGATATCTCCTTCTACGAGATAATCCCAATCAAACATATCATAAAATATATTGATATCAATCTTTAAGCTAATGTCATCCAACTCATATACGATCTTACTCTTCAAAGAGATATTACAATCTAGGCATGGCAACAAGGCAGAGTATGGGCGGGTTTAAGTATTATCATCCCTGCCCCCTCCTCGTATGGGTTTTGCCCCTACCTATTGGAATTCAACCACAACCTATGGAAAATTTCACTCAATCTTGATCTCAAGATTTTTATCAATCACACAATGACAATGAAAAGATTTAGAAAGAAAGAAAGAAAGAAAGTAATGTTGGAGAAGAATATGAAAATTCTGCAGAGTTTCTCTCTGCCAACAAACTATGGAAACTTTCTTATTCACTTGTGTAACACCCCAAATTTATTGGGATATTCATATAATTTATTTAAATATGAATATTTGTAATTTTGGTGATATTCGATGGTTGGTGTGAATATTGAGAATTATGGATTTTGAGTTATTTATTTAAATAATAGTATATAATATGAATATATTGGTATTATTATTAATTTAAATAAATATAAGTGAATTGAGGGCAAAGTGGACTTTTGAGGAGGAGTTAGTGAGGGTGAAATTGGAAAGCCCATTTTAAGGTCCAAAGTTAAGTTTAACAAAAAGGAATTTTGAGGGAATTAGGATTCATTCTTGTTAGACCGTGAAAAGGGAAGAAATAGAGGCCAGAGCTCTGAGGAAGAGGATTGAGGTAAAACCTCGTGAGGTTTCCAAGAATCAAGGAGAAAGACTTAGAGTCGACAATTAAGGTATAGGGAGTATTACCTTCATTGTTTTCAATATATGATTCAATGTATTTAAAGCTGATTTAAGGATTTATGAGGTTTTTAAGTTTGAGGAAATTAGACCTTCGTGGCCAAATCTGTTTTTGAGGTTGTTTAAGTATGGGGAGTATTACCTTCATTGTTTTCAATATACAATTCAATGTATTTAAATCTGATTTAAGGATTTAGGAGATTTTTGAGTTTGAGGAAATTAGACTTTCATGGCCAAATCTGTTTTTGAGGTTTTTTAAGTATGGGGAGTATTACCTTCATTTTTTTCAATATATGATTCAATGTATTTAAAGCCGATTTAAGTATTTAGAAGGTTTTTGAGTTTGAGGAAATTAGGCCTTCATGGCCAAATCTGTTTTTGAGGTTGTTTAAGTATGGGGAGTATTGCCTTCATTGTTTTCAATGCGTTTAAAGCCAATTTAAGGGTTTAGGGATTTTGAGTATTGAATTGTTGTTTCCTTTCTAGTGAGTTTAATGAGTTTGAGGGATTTGAACTGATGGTCTGATAGGTTTGAGGCTGATTTAGGAGTAAGGGAAATTAGGCCTTCGTGGCCAAAATCTGTTGTTGAGGTTTTAACCGTATAGGGTAATTGATTATGAGAACTCTAATGAATGTGGAAAAATTGTAAGGATTTTATGGGAATTGAAGGCGTAAATATGATATGGGATTGGCCTAATAAGTCGTAGATTTGGTGTCTTTATCGCTGTAATACCTTAGGAATAATTTAGGGATATTTTTGGGGCATTGGGGAGGAAATCGTAGAAACTTTTGAGTTGCTTTTGGTGCTGGTGCGTAACAGCGTTTTGCTGTAATCGCGAGTTCACACAGCGAATGATCCTTTGCACGACGAACTCTCCAGCGAACGTAGCAGAGTTTCACGAACTGTGTTCTTGTGCAGTGCTGTCTTGATGCTTTGATGCTGTGATTTTCTGGATGAATTACCTTGAGTATGATTGTGATTCATATGTGATTAATATATGATTGTATGATGATTCCTATGAGTAATGATGATGAGTTATGATGTTGATTCCATGAGTTTTTGATAATTATATGATGACATGATTATTATGATGATTTTGATGAATGATGATGCATCTAATGAGTTTATTATGAGGATGATATTTCCATGTGCATCATGCATTCATATGCATTCCGGACTTCGGTCTAGTGTTTGATTCTTGTGGCTTCAGTCCCATTGTGCATATGTGAAGTATTTTGTTGTGCTCCGGTTCTTGTGTAGAATCGATCCTATTGATGGGGATCTATGGATGGTTGATGGCCCAGTGTCAATCGAATTTTTATGAATTGGTATCACATGCATGAGTCTTGTTGCATTTGTATTTATGTGACATTTTGGTGTAATTTATGATATTATGGCTTTTTGATGTTTCCTTGATGATTATGATCATGTTGAATACGAAAATGACACTATTTTATATATTGATTCCTATATTAATTATTATGAATCGTTTTACTCACCCTTCCTGTTTGAATGTTGCCTCCACGTGGATAACGTGCAGATGACCAGGTTTAGCCGTGGATGTCGTCGAGGACTTTTTGGAGTTTTTGACTTTTGGTTGACTTAAAGGGTCTTGCTCTGATAGTATAACATCGGGTTGGGGTCTTTGAGTTAAACCATGTTTTATTGATTATTGTTATTTTGATTATGTTGTTGCGCAAGAAAAACTTTAGAATTTTCCTTTTTGAGTTTCGTTGCCTTTTGAGGAATTTTTGAGTAATTTTGGGAAAACCCGTTGTTTACGGAGCATTGTCTTTTATTTGAGTTATTGAGAAATGTACGTCCTTTGAGGTGATTTTTATTGTTTTTAATATTTTACTCTGATAAATGTGATTGATTTGTCATTATATTTGTGGGGTAGAAAATGGTGTTACAACTTACAACTGCAAACTGTGAATACAATGCTATGAATTGTGTTAGTTGTTTACAAAATAAGGGTTACTCTCTATTTATAAATTTAGGTTAGCTTGTACCCTAAGGCAAATCCCAAAACTATCTAACATTACTAAAATAGGCCTAAGTCGAAATCATGTGTGAAGAACCTACTTCGATACACTAATACAACTCGACACATACACATTAGGCTAATTTGACTAGACTTTGTTTCTGTCGAGCTACATTATTTTGACACAAGGAATTACAAACTCAATACACCACCTAATTCATTGTGTATAAGCTATCTACATTTATCATAGCTCTTAGCTTCTTGAACACTTTGACTTGCACTCTTTTCGTTATTATATCTGCAATCTGATTCTCAGTTCTGCAGTGCTCCAAGTTCATCTTCCTTCCTGCTACCTGCTCTCGAAGATAATGGAGTCTCATTTCGATGTGATTCCTTCGACCATGTGATATTGAATTCTTCGCCAGATTGATAGTTGACATGTTTTCGATCTTCATGGTAATTACTCCATAACTCTTCCATGTAATCTCTTTGACCAGGTTCATCATCCATGTTGCTTGACATGCACAAAGAGAAGCAGATATGTATTCTGCTTCGCATGATGACAATGCCACTACTGACTCCTTTCTAGAACTCCAAGCAACTAGTGCAACACCTAGAATAAACACATAGCCAGCTGTGGTTTTTTTATCCTCAACATCACTACACAAACTTGAATCAGTGTATCCCACTATCTTGCATTATTTTCCTTCATCAGTTGCAGAAAATAAAATATCGTATTCGAGAGTTCCTTTCAGATACCATAGTATCCTCTTCGTCGCTGCTAGGTGTGATACCTTTGGCTTCTGCATGAATCTACTTACCATACCCACACTATATGCTAAGTCAGGCCTTGTGTGAGAAAAGGTATCGAAGCGACTCAATAAGTCTTCTATATTGGGTTGGGTTGACATTATCTTCATCTGAATTCTTCAGCAGTTGCAATCTGGTCTCAGTTAAAGTCAAAGTTGGGTTGCAATCTTGCATTTCAAATCTCTTAAATATTTCGCTTGCATATCTTCTTTGGTGTATCATCAAACTGTCGCACCTCAAAAAATTGATAATACGACCCTCGTACAAAAGGCGCGGAAAACGGTTCAGCAGAGCCGTCATCGAACTTTATTTATCTCAAAAAAGGAAAAGGAAAATATTGAGAAAACCTTTAAGAGATAAGAACATGGTCGTCGAACCACATTCTGGGTTCGGGAGTCAATTACGTAAGAGGAAGGTATTAGCACCCCCCACGTCTGTTGTACTCAACGGGAACCTCTTAGTTCGATTTGTGATGAATGTTATCTAAGCTTGTTTTTTTTTCTTCTAAGTGAGTAACGTGGCAAGATACGAGAAAAGGGAAACGATGCTAAAGGAAAAATGGGTGGTTTTAGGTTAGGGTGATCGCCAAGGATTGGGACATTTATGCCTATGTATTTGTTATACCTCAAATTTTACCCTTAGATTCTTTGATTTATTGCATGTCATCTAGGTCAATCATCCATGCATAGCTAACTGTTTTATTAATTTGTTTGTTTTGTGAAGTTAGGTTTATTGCAGAAGGCTCAAGAGTCATAGAGGCTTGGTGTGTACTCGTTGAGGTTAAAGTTCCATGGCAAGTAGTATTACAAGTCATATCCTTATTGGTTCTTGTGCTGAGATCATCATCTCCTGAGGGATCACTTGGGGTTTCACCAAGGAGTGTTCTTTGTTGATATTGTTATAGATGGAATGCATTACTTTTTTAAAACTAGAGAATGAGGAATTATGAGGCGAGCGTAGCATGGAAGGAATGGTTTCGCTGGCTCAAGAATTTCAAAAGAGAGACCAAGTTCTTAAACATTTATTTTGTTTGAGAATCTGAGTTATATCATGATAAGAGATTACTTTAGTGGGTTTCTTGGGACATATTGGTTTATTCAAGTGCAACCCAAATTACAATAGCAAGTACTTCAAATATTATTTCAAGATCAAGGGTGCAAGGCCATAGCCCTTACGTTTATTAAATTTCTCAAGGCATTCACTTTGAGTTCCATCAGTCCATCTTCACCTTCCACTCTACATCAGTTATCATTCATATTCATTCACCATTCAAGTATTCAAGTCACAAATTCAATCGTAATTCAAGAGGATTGTGTATACTAATGCTTTTATATGGTGTGATCAAAGAAAATAATAAGGTTCATCAAATTTAACGCCAAGATCCAAGGTGTATTGATTGGTTTCAAGATTTATGATCTTTACAAAGTTGAAGTGGGAAATGTTAAAATACAAAGTGCGGGCTCAAGCAAGAGTGCCAAGTTTCAACGTCTATCCATGTTTCGAGTCTCACGTCTTAAGTCCAAAGTTTATTTTCTTTTATAACAAGACTACAAGGTGCGAGTTGCAAAGCTACATGTTAAACTCAAATTAATTTCATGCTCAAAGGTTCACAAGATTTAATACAAAACTTAAGGTTTCTTTACCAATAGTAAGAATGGCGAGGGTACAAAATTCGAGAATACTCGAACATCATTTACAAGCCAAGTTCATAGTATTCAAACCGGTAAGATTTTAATCCCATGGGTTGCAAGAGGTTCAAGTGTGTCATGAATTAAAATTTTGAGGTCATAAAAGACATGATTGCAAATTCCTACCCAAGTTATCAAGAAGGATCAAAATTTTAAGGTATACGTGATTAAAATTGATTAAGATTTATTTGGAAGTTCCAAGACTAATTCAAGGAATCAATGTGTAAGTTCAAAACCTCCTTATAAGAGACAAATTAAACCCAAGTCCATGTGAGTACAAGCTTATCACAATACTTGCTGTGCCAAATTACAACATGCAATGTGTTGCACCCTAAAATTTGCCCAACCTTATTCACTTGGTTTATGTTTCAATATCATTAGCATTTGCATATAGAGTCATGAACATAGGTTAACCATCTGCATAGCATAAGCATAGCAAGTCATTCAACAGGGGACCAATCATTATTCTCATCTCTAGAGGCCTATCAAGAAGATATTATCCTGATCCAACCTCATTCAAGTCATCAGAAAAGAATTTGAAAGCAGAGGGTTCAATAAGATCAAGCTTTGAGTCTATCTCCTATCTGAGGGCATCTGAGGATCAACAAGGGAGTTATGAGCTGTGAATTGAGAGCATGGGGAGTATCTAGACATCTTGGAGGACTTGTAAAGTCATTGGAAGAAGGAGGCAAGTCCTTGGTGTGATCACAAGTATTGCAGTTGAAGGCAGTCAACTAGGGTTTCATCTGGGTCAACCCTGGGTCAACTCTAGGTCAATTAACTAATTGGAAGGAATTAAGGGCTATTGGAAAGATGTGGGGTTTATCATTTGACATGGAGAATAAGGATATGTTGTTATGCTAAGAATAAATCAAGAGAAACCAAGGAGAAGAGGAGGTTCTAAATTAGGGTTTCTATGTAAAATCCCCTAGTTTAGGTCAAATTTCCAAGCAAGATAAGTCAAAATGCAAGCTTCAAATGGATCCTTGGCCAACATGAAACTTGTATAGGATCTCAAGGCCTTTAATTTGAGTGGTGGAAGACATCAAGGAGATTTATAGAACTCAAGTTATGGTCCTTGCAAGTTACAGGTCATCTGAGGTATCTGAAATTTTGCCTGTGAAAGTGACTTGACTTCCAAGCAATTTTTACCCCTCAAGGAGATTTCAAATGAATTTCTGGTCAACATAAGAGTTGTTCCTCATTGTCTTATCTTTCTATAATGGTATAGTATGCCTTCATATGATTTGGGGAACTCTACTTATGGTCTTGGCAAGCAAAGGGTATTTTGGTCATTTGTGAATTACAGGTCATTTTAACCTATGCCCAAAAATCATACAAGGAAGCTTCAAATGGAAAACTTTACAACATCAAACTTGTTCCAAATGACATTTTGAGTCTAGAAAAGTTACCATGAGAGATTGGAAAGATTCATAGCACAAGGTTTCAAAATTGTTGGATTTAATGAATAAAAATGGCCTTAAAAATGAGATTTTTCATATCTTGGCCAAATGAAGCAAAATTATAGGTCATTTTGAATGGAAAGATCATTTTAAAGACATTGGCTAAAGTGTAATTTTGAGCTTAGTTCATGTTTTAAGAGTGATCCATGGTTGCTTGCAATGGAAGAAACATAAACCAAATTCAAGGGAAAGAATGCAAGGGAAACTTCTCCAAGTTTCTAGGAGGTTCTAACCTCATGTATATATTGGTGTGAGGTGGTTCATGCCATGGTTGGTGATTTCATTTGTTCAAAACCCCAAGTTTTACACACTTTCTCATTTTTGCATAAGCTTCACAAACTCTCCCAAATCTCCATCAATCCTCTTATCTTTTGATTGAATCTTCATCATCATCATTCAAACACCATAATCCACATCAAGATTGGTAGAATTGGAGGAAGAATTGTGCTATTCAAGACAACCATCCAAATTGCAAGAACTTCTCAAGGACAAGATTCATGAGGTTTACACACTAATCACTGCATACAGAATTCATCATCAAGGTTACTGAGCAAGTTTCAATCACTGCAAGCACCAAATTCAAAGAGTTGCATACCTGTTTTCACCAATTGCACCAGGTTTGTTTTCTCTTCGTATTGCATGAATTAGTTAGAATCTTAGGGTTTTGATAGGGTAGAATGGTTAAGATAGGATAGAGGATTGATTGGGATGATTTTGGAGAAGTTTCATGAAGTTTGAGCATGATGTATCAATTCTGTTAAGGCTTATAACTCTTGGATTAAGGCACGATAATCATAGGTTAATAGCTTGAAATGATCAGTGTGAGATGTAGAGCATGTTAGGATAGAATTGATCAAGCATTAGGAGATTTGATAGCAGTTGATTATGGTGGAAACTAACTGTTGTGCTTATCAGGTTTGGAGTTTGGCTGGGTTTTAGAAGGAACTAGAGGTATGGCTGTGTAGAGGGAGAGATTTAGAGCAATTTTGCTCTTGACATCGAATGAATCCATGGAGAATTGAAGGAGAGCAGAAAGGTGTAAGATGCGTGCATGGTGTTGCAATCTCAGAGTCTAGGGTTTGCTGGAGGTAGGAGATGACCCCTGGGCCACACGATTACATTTTGACCTTTGACTTGGAGACTCATCTGACGGTTGCGATTAAAAGTTCAAAACGGAGGGAGATTTCAAATAATGAAACGCACCGTTTCATTTAGTAGAGGGAAATGGGCTCAGATGCTATTGACACCCCCACGCGTGTGAAGCCCACTAACTTGAACTGTTTGGCCCTGCTATTCTCACCCCCCATTTATTTCTTTTTTAATTCTTTTTAATTTCTTTCATTTTTTTATGCATCTTATAAAAATCATATAAAATTGAAAAATCATTATTTTTTGATGATTCTTTTTGCATAATTTTCTTTGAAGAGTCTAGAAAATTATAAAAAATAAAAATTGCATTTTATTTTTTATTTGATATTTTTCCCATATTTTCCAAATAAATAGCATTTTAAATAGTTTCATTTCATATATAAATTTGTTAATTTTTGTTCTAATCAATGCTTTAATATTTTTTGTCCATTCTTTTTAGGTTGTTTAGTTTAGATATTCAACTTATGGATACAATTTAATTCATATTTTTAGGAGTTAGTTTTAGGTGATTAGTTTAGGTGTAAACAACATGAACAAATTAGGGTTTTAAGTGATAACTTAGGCGAATTAATTCATTTCCCTCAGGACTTAGGGATTAAATAGTTTAGCTATGGGACTATAGGGGCTATGGGTAGTTATTAGATCCCCTTAGAAAAGTCAGGATTCCCCTACTGCTATTAATCTACTGTATATATCTGATTGACTGGTGTGGTGTGCCCTCTGGGGATTATTGCTTGCTTGTTTGGGTGTTGGGATTTGTCTGGGGATGTGGGAGAGCTGAAGACTTGTGAAGATGATGAAGCCATTGGAGATCCATAGACTGAAGACCAACTTCCAGAGTTGGAGAGGAGATTTTTGCCATCAGCTGTTAAGGAGATTAGGGTTTAGGAACTAGGCAGAGCTCTAGAGTAGAAAGCTTAATTCTCAAATATGGAAGGTTTTGCCTGCCTCCATTCCTCTCTGTGATGCAGAGTCTCTCTGAGACACTCACCCCCTTCCTTTGGAAGGCTTGGTGCTATTGTCTGAGGGATAGAACTCTTGAGAGAAAATGTCTTATGTGTTGGTAGCAGTTGGTTTACCACCATTGGTAGTCAACTAATTGCTTAACACCCAATCCACTCTGGTGATTGATCCCTCAGCTTGGAGGATAGGACTTGAAGAAAAGCCATTGTATACTGAAGATTGTCAACCAAAGCCCTTGCTTGGAGGCTGTGAAGATAGAGACTGCTGCTGACTGAAACTTGTAGCTGATTGGAGATGACTTGAAGATGGATATTGATGCAGAGCTGCTGTGGCTGTTTATTTTGCTGTATTTCATTTCTTGATGTATTGATTGGTTTTCTTGACTATATTGTTTGCTGTTTACCCTGTTGGGTTGAAAGTGAAGCCCGTTCACTTTTGCCTATTGTTTTCCAGGTTCGAGGTTGAGTGGGACTCCCTTGCCTCGCTTGTATTGTTGCATCCATGCATTTTACTGTTTTCCTGTATATATCTGATATTGTTGCTGTTTCCGTCTATTCCCTTAGGATCTCTGTTTCTCTCTGTGCAAGAGAGGAGCATGATAGACACTAGGTCTTAACCCATGCATGATAACATTAGGTTAGTTTGTTTCCCCTCGCAACCGTAGGTTAGAGTTCTGTCTCTTCTTTCTCAAAACTAACAGAAAAACACCGTAAAGATTTCAAACACAATAAAAGACACTTCTTCCGTAAAAGAATGTGAACTCATCAAAACATCATTTTTGTCCGCTTGGACTGCTAATCAGAAAAACCTTTTTCAGAAGGAATAAAATCAATTAAGACAGACTTGTGTCGTACGTGGCCCGAACTACGTTTGCTCTGATCTTTCATGCTGTGTGAAAGTACGTAGGCATAGGATACGATATCCTAGCGAGCAACCTTCCCCTCCTTTCCCGTAGGTAGGCGAACTACGTTGACTCTGATTTCTCGTTCCAGGCGAGAATACGTAGGCATAAAGTGCGATACTTTGCCGAGTCATTTTTATTTTCATTTTATTTTCTTTTTAACCCTCGACCTATAGTTTAGATAGAATAACAATCCATACCCGAAAACAAGCGTGGATCCCGTCGAGTACGACGGACGTGAGGGGTGCTAATACCTTCCCCTTGCGTAACCGACTCCCGAATCCAGGATTTGGTTGCGACGACCGTACCTTTCCTGTGTTGTGCGAGGTTTACTCTGAGCATTTCCTTTCCCTCCCGTGGGATAAATAACGCACGGTGGCGACTCTTCTGTTCAGCCGGTGCCGATTTTCGCAGTAGCGACAGCTGGCGACTCTGCTGGGGATCCAACGTCCCCCGGCTGCTAAGGACTGCGATGGTTCTTATGCATTTGGGATCCAACGTCCCTTAAGAGAGTCAATCCTAACGCTTGTTTTCCCGTCGTGGATTTTGTATGGATTTATATTTCTGACCTTTATTTTTCAGCATTATATATATATTGATTACTATTGCTGTATATTGGGGTGTGACGGGTGTTCTGATATTGAGTGAGAAGCCGGACCTGGGCTTGAGTGCACCTTAGACTTAGAGTAGAGATTAGTGGGCGCGCACGTGCTTTGCATGTCCTAGTGTCCCGCGAAATCTACACTCAGACGAGGTTCTTCTGGTTGGCCTCCTGTCCTGCCCTTTGGGTGGCTTGGGTTGCTGGTTAGTTGGATTGTCGACTCTGGGGACCGATCATTTGGAAGTTGGCTAAGTGAGGCCTCTTCAGGATTTGATGATGCCACTCCTCCTGGGAATCGTATCGTCAACCCTGAAAGTCTGTGACGCCAACGACCGCATAGGATGCTATACCTTTGTCAGTTACTAGGACATCCACCTGTGAGAGGGTTTGGGGTTATGCAGGTAACTAGACCTTCAGATACCGGTTATTTCTTGATCAGAAATCCTGGGTATTTATGGAGAGTTATGAGGTCTGTCAGAGACCATTTGGAGATGTGTTATGAGGTCTGTTAGAGACCAGTTGGATAGTTCTGAGGTCTGTCAGAGACCATTTGGAGATATGATTTGAGGTCTACCAGAGACCAGTCTGAGTCAGGGTTGTGAGGTCTGTCAGAGACTGTTGTTGGAACTTTATTATAGGTCTACCAGAGACCAGTCTGAGTTATGGTTTGAGGTCTGTCAGAGACCGTCGTTGGAGCTTTATTATAGGTCTATCCAAGACCAGGGTTTGAGGACTTCTAAAGAGTCTGTCTGAGACTTCTTGTTATGGTTCAGGCTATTCAGCTATGGCAGTTGGTCCCTGTTGCATGTTATTTGCATTGCATTGTTTGCATACCCATTATCATTGCATCCCACTAACGTGTGTCTGTGCTGCAGGTGCATTTGCATTCCCCCGGTTCTAGTGTCGGGACTTCTGAGTATTTGATCATGGCTGGTTTGAGGATGACCGTTGCGTATAAGCTACCTGTCCCCGATATTACTCCACTCCTGGGTTTGATTTCTCTTGCGAATGAGGATGTCTGTAGAAGCTTCAGGCAGAGTTACGGACGGTTGTTGGGTTTAGTGCGCAGGTCTACTGATGATGAATTGAATGGGCTGTACACCTTAATGCAATTCTATGACCCGGCTTTGAGATGTTTCACGTTTGCGGATTTTATCTTGGGGCCCACCATGGAGGAGTATGTAGAGTTTACTGAGTTGCCAGTTCAGAATGCAGTTCCTTTTATTCACTCCGCCGCTGAGCCCAATTTGGAGGATTTAGCCAAAGCCTTGCATATGAATGCTTCTGACTTGTTGATGACTGCGTGGCGAGGGGTTCCGGGTTTTTCTCTTCAGTTTCTGGTTGGTAAGGTTCAAGAGTACGCCAAGAATGGGTGTTGGGTGGTCTTTAACTCTATTTTGGCCCTCTGCATTTATGGGATAGTGTTGTTCCCTAACTTCCCAAACTTCGTGGACATGGATGCATTTCATCTATTTGCTGCCGGTAACCCAGTACCTACACTGATCGGGGACTTTTACCATTCGATGCACTACAGGAATGAAAACAGGAGAGGCAAGAATGTCTCCTGTTGCGTACCTTTGCTGTATACGTGGTTCAAGAGCCATTTTCCATCGAGGGGACCTTTCATGGATAATGCAATTACGCCCGACTGGCCAGAGCATATGATGAGGTTAACTTCTGAAGACGTTGATTGGTTTGATAGAGATCTGCTGGGATCCGAGCTTATCTTCAGTTGTTCTGGTTACCCTAATGTTCCGCTGATAGGAAGGAAAGGGTGTATCAATTACAACCCTTCTCTGTTCGTCCGTCAGTTCGGATATGCCTTGAAGAACCCGCCAAAAGAGGAAGAAGTACGGGAATCTCTGTACTTCACTGGAGATGTGAAGGGGGAGTTATTGGCCAAGTTGCAGCATGCCTGGACGCGCATTAACCAAAGAGGGAAGCCGTTGTTAGGAAAGAATGACTGTCAGGCCTATGCACCTTATAGAGTTTGGATTCAGGAGAGAGCCAGTCAGTTGAAGATGCCATTTCCAGACGCACCAATTCTTGTTCCTATTCCGGTAGCGGAGCCAACTACTGTTTCTAGGGAAGCCTACGAGCAGGTTGTGAGAGAAAAAGAAGCCTTGTTGAAGATCAACGAAGGGTTAGAGCAGGAGCTAGCCCAAATACGCAGCGAGAAAAACAAGGCCGTGTATGCTTTCCAACAGCAGATTGAGCTAATGAACAGATTAGGGGCTGAGTTGACTGAGGAGAGGAAGAAGCGCGAATGTCTGGGGCAAGAGTTCAGAAGTTCCCATGACATGCTTGAATCCAAGAAGAAAGCGCTTGACATCGCTCACCGAGAGATCTCTTCTTGCAATAAGACCTGGAATGCCACGCTCACCAACAATAAGAAGAGGGAGGATAAGTTGAAGCAGCAAATCTCCGACCTCGAAAAGCAGTTGAAGTCCAGCATCAAGAAGTGTGAGGAAGAGGTGATGACCCGGTATAGTCTCCAGAATGCACTAAACAAGGCCATCAAAGGGAGAGACGAAGCTGTGTCCCAGAAGCGTAAGCTGGAAGATCGCTTCGGAGAGGGGGCATGGGAAGAAACTGCTGAAGACGTGCGCCGTGTTCTTAAGAAAAGAAACCAACTTGTCGAAGGGCTGCTTGCTAGACCCAGTCATCCGGAGACCAAGAAGTTGCTAGAAGAATACCAGACTTATGGGAGGATTTGATCATTTCATGTAGTAACTTGTATGCTTTATTTACACAGTGCTGACCATCACCAGGATTGTTGGTTGAGGTCATGCCTTCTCTTTGTACCCTCAGTGACATTGTATTCTTGGCCTATTGGTTTTTTTTCTGCAATATATGAGGCTTTCTGTGATTCAGCTCCGATCTTTATATTGTCAGCACTGTCACTGCACCGACACCTTCACACTAGAATCGGGGAATGAATTTCCCTAATGCACAGACACACATTGCATTGCATTCATATTCATATTGCATTACAGGTAATCTTTGGATGGTGTCTTATTTCCTGCTCTGTACCAGGTACTTTTCAGGATTGCAGATCAGCACCCGCACCGCTATTCTACCCGCACCAACTGTCGAAGAATCATGGATCAAATGCAGAACGAGATGCAAGATGTGCGCGAGAAGCTCGCTCTCTTCATGCAGACCATGGAAGCTATTGCAAAAGGTCAGGAGAATTTGCAAGCCATGGTCCAGCCTCTGCTGGCCCGAAATGCTGGACACGGTAATGAGGATCATCGGTCTGTGCGAGCCGATACTGTTCATGGAGATGGTACTCCCACGCCAGTGGCTCCACCTATAGTCAATATACCAGCTGCTAATGTCAACAACGCTACCGCTGCTGTGAATGGTAACGTCGGAGTTGGGAATGAGACTGCTGTCCATAACGTTGGGCTTGGGGACGTCAACTTGGGTGATAATACGGGAGGCAACGACTTTGGCAATGCTGGATTCGGGTTCAACGATCAGGGATTCGATAACACTGGGAAATATGGTTTCAATGCTCAAGGCTTTGGGCAGGATGGTTATGGTGTGGCCAATCAGGGCTATGGAGGTTTTGGAAATGGAAACGGCGCTGGGTTTATGGCTTTTGGGTCTGCTGGAGGTGTTCAAGGGTACGGCAACAGAGGACGAGGTCCGGGGATGAATCAGATCAGGGCTGGACGTAATAATGGATATGACGGGTATGGAGCTGGGAATGGTATGTGGCAAGAAGATCAGCAGGATGACGCTTTCTCCGGTGGAGGTTTCGAAGGGCCGATGGATGACTCCCAGAAGATCAGAATGCTAGAAGAGCAGATGAGGGGGGTCCTGAACCAAAGTGCTGTGGGCTTGGACATGACAACAATGGGTCTGGTACCTGGTTTGAGGGTGCCAATCAAATTCAAAGCTCCTGCGTTTGATAAGTATAAAGGGGACACATGCCCGAAAGTGCATGTGCGAGCCTACTACAGAAAGATGTCTGCGTACTCAACTGACGAAAGAATGCTAATGCATTTCTTTCAAGATAGTCTGTCGGGTCCTTCCCTAGAGTGGTATATGGGGTTGGAGCCAACTGATATCAAGACATGGAAGCAATTGGCAGAGGCATTTGTAGCTCACTACAAGTATAACAGCGACTTGGCGCCCAATCGGGTCCAATTGGCAGGGCTGTCGCAGAAGAAGGGGGAGAATTTTAAAGAGTACGCGCAAAGGTGGCGCGATATGGCTGCCAGGGTCCGTCCTCTCGTAGAAGACAAGGAAATGAATGACATGTTCGTCGGCACATTCACAGGCTTGTTCCATGACATGCTGTTTCACACATCTCTGGCCAGTTTTTCAGACCTAATTCTGATGGGAGAAAAGATTGAGCGTAACATTAAGCAAGGAAAATTCCAGGTCGAGGAATCAACTGCCTCTGGCAGTAATAGGAAGGCTTTTGGTGGGCACCGTCAGGGCGAGGCAAGCGCAGTGTTTGGAGGCCGAGGCCGAGGCCGAGGCAGGGGACGAAACCAATATCATCAGCCGCAACAGGTGGCGAGTGTTACTATCCCGCACCAGCAACAACCACTTCAGCAACAACAACCGTCTCAGCAGCAGCAACAGCAGCAGCAGCCACCACAGGGGGCACAGCCTGCCCAGCGCAGATTCCAGGGGGGTAAACCAAGGAGAGTATTTGAAAAGCCTCCTTCAACGTATGCAGATTTGCTGCAGACATTGTTGGGATTGAACCTGGTAGAGAAGAGAACTCTGGCACCGATAACGGGAGCTCCCCCATTTGGCTACGATGCAAGTAGGCACTGTGAGTTTCATTCTGGGGCTCCGGGCCACGATATAGAGGGTTGCCATGCTTTTAAGCACGTTGTGCAGGATCTTTTGGACAATAAGACTATCAATTTCGGAACGGCAGGTCCGAATATAGTGCAGAAGCCCATGCCTAATCATGGGGCAAATGCCATTCTGACTGAGGAAGGGTTGAATCTGATTATGAATGTCGACGATTTAAAGACGCCGCTGAGCGAGATAAAGAGCAAATTGTTGCAAGGGGGTGTTTTTCCAGGTTGTGACGAGTATTGTTTAGAATGCTGGACCTTAGCTGGGGGGTGTGATGATTTGAAGAAAGGCATTCAGGCTTTAATCGATGGAGGCACATTGCAGTTTGACCGAGCAGCAATTGAAGAGCTCGCAGGGGCAGTAGCAGATGATCAGAGTGATGTGGCCACTGTAACGATTCCTCGAAAGACCATCACTATTGCAGCACCAGCTCAGCGACCACCGATCACCATAACTAAGGCCGGGCCGATCCCGTACGAGAACACGAAAGCAGTCCCCTGGTCATATGGGTTGGAGGTGTATTGTGACGGGATAAAGATTGATGTTAATAAGCAGCCAGCCGAGGCTGTGGATAATGTTGTTGGTTCGGGAGGTATGACAAGGAGTGGTAGGATCTTTATATCGCCTGAGGTGGAGGCCGAAAGACTAGCAAAAGGAAAAGGGAAGGTGGTTGAGAATGTCCCAGTGCAAGCAAGTGACAAAGAAGCAGCATCGAAAGATGTAGAAGAGTTCATGCGCTTGATTCGAAAAAGTGATTATAAGACTGTGGAGCATCTGCAACAGACGCCGTCCAAAATATCCATCTTGTCATTGCTCTTGTGTTCGGAAGCTCACAGAAATGCTTTGTTGAAAGTCCTGGATACTTCCTTCGTCCCCCAAGACGTCTCTGTAAATTAGCTGGAAGGAGTGTTGGCACACGTAAATGCAGGCCACAGCTTGGGCTTTACCGACTTCGATTTGACCCCGAAAGGGAGAGATCATAATATGGCGCTGCACATATCTGTTGAGTGTAGAGGATCAGTAATGTCGCATGTATTGGTCGACACTGGATCGTCTTTGAATGTGATGCCCAAGAAGGCAATGATGAAGCTGGATGTCAGAGGAATCCTGTGCACACCCAGCGACTTGGTAGTTAGAGCCTTTGACGACACGCGAAGAACAGTCTTTGGATCAATCACATTGCCCCTGCAGGTGGGGCCGGAGGTGTTTGCCACCGAATTTTATATCATGGATATACAGCCTGCGTACAGCTGCCTGCTAGGAAGGCCTTGGATTCATGGGGCTGGGGCAGTCACGTCCACCCTGCACCAGAAGTTGAAATATATGGTCGGAGACAGCGTAGTCATCGTATGCGGAGAAGAAGACATCCTGGTCAGCCATCTGTCGTCATTTAAATATGTGGAGGTCGACGGAGAGATCCACGAAACACCCTGCCAGGCATTTGAAGGGTTGCGTATCAAGGACAAAGGTCCCGGGCCGAGCAAAGCGTCGGAGATAGCCGTTTCATCGTATAAAGAAGCGCAAGCTCTAGTGGAAGCAGGAGAAGCAAAGGGCTGGGGCAAAGTGCTGGATATTCCTGTAAAGATGGACCGGTTCGGGCTGGGATACCAACCGTCATCGTCAGCACCTGCTGTGGGGGCACCCCGTTTCAGAGGGCCAATAACCATCTCTGCCAGTGGAGTATGTCATGGGACCGTCAATGCTGCTTCAGAGTCTGACGAAG
This sequence comes from Lathyrus sativus, assembly GCA_963859935.3. NCBI lineage: Eukaryota > Viridiplantae > Streptophyta > Magnoliopsida > Fabales > Fabaceae > Lathyrus > Lathyrus sativus. The sequence goes on from OZ012735.1 coordinate 211,400,532, forward strand.
GAGACAACGACTGTGATATGGATGCCTGGATTCAGCCAAGCACGCCAGGACAGGGACTGTGCAACTGGTCTATTCAGGAGCTTGTTCCTGTGACTCTTAAACAGTAATGCTTTGCTTTATTAATTGTTGAATAATCTGATGTCTTGCCCGGGGCATCAGGATTTGCTTAGGGCTGTGTTGTTATGAACATTGCGTGTTAATCATTAAATAAATGGCGTTTTTTCATGTGCAAATACTGTAATCTCTGTCTTTCTTGTTTTATATTTTTCAATAAGATGGCAACGTGGGTTATTCGCTTTATACGCATTTTGAAGCACTTAACCATTCCTTTTGCAGGATAACATTTTCAGATGACATCCTTGAACCACCTATGACTCGTCCCGACTTCGAGCACCCGGTATCTCAGGCCGAAGAAGAGGTTGTCGAAGATAGTGATGTTCCTGAAGAACTGGCTTGGTTGGTGAAGCAAGATGAAAGAGCCATTCTGCCTCACGACGAGGTCATCGAAATTATCAACTTGGGGTCGGAAGGGGTTGAGAAGAATATTCGTATCGGGGCCGCACTGCAGGGTGATATCAAGCGAAAACTGGTTGAAATACTCCGAGAATATAGTGATGTATTCGCTTGGTCATATGAAGATATGCCAGGTGTAATACCCCAAATTTTACCCTTTCTTTTTTATTTTTATTTTAAATTCTTATTAACTTAATAAATTAACCTTTTTTTTAAATCTTGTTTTTTTAACTAATAATAATTTAATTAACCTTTTTTATAACTTTACTAATATTTTTTATTAACTTTTTTTTTTCTATTTAGTTTATTTATTTAAAGCTCTTCTTACTAACTTTTAGGATTTAGATTAAAATTTAACTTTTTTTTTTTTTTCTTCTTTTCTTCAAGAGTAAATTTTTTATAACCTTTTTTTAAATTAATTTCTAACACATTTTTTAATCAAATTCTAATATTTTTTTTTAAAAAAATAAAAATCTAACTTCTTTTTAAAATTAAATCTTTTTTCTAACTTTTTCTTTTTCTAACTCCTCTTTAAAGTTAAATCTTTTTCTATCTTTTTTAAAATTAAATCTTTTTTTCTAACTATTTTTAAAGCTAAATCTTGTTTTCTAACTTTAAATCTTTTTTTTCTAACTTTTTAAAATTAAATCTTTTTTTCTAACTTTTTTAAAATTAAATATTTTTTTCTAACCTTTTTAAAACTAAATTTTTTTTTTCTAACTATTTTAAAAATTAAATCTCACCTTTGTCACTTTTTTTGTTCTTTATTATTTTTACTCTAAATTTTTCTATCTTTCATTAAAAAAATAACAAAAATAGTCTTTTATTATTATTTAATTATTATTTTCGTATTTTAATTAAATCATTTTTTAAAATATTATTTTTTTCACTTTTTTCTAAATTATTCATAAAAATATCCAAAAAATCATAAAATAAAAAAATATTGAAAATTTTTGTTCCTTTTATAATATTTTTTTATTTTAGGAATCAATAGGATTATTAGTTTTTATTTTAAGTTTATTTTAATTATTTTAAATTATTTAAATTTTATTTTTTCTTAACTAATTATTTAGTTTGGGCTTTAAAATGGGCTTTAGGGACATTATTGACAATTTGGTGTTAACCCTAATTTGTTCCCTATATATACATGTGTTGCCTTGTTGGAAAAGAGGAGAATAAAAAAAAAACCCTAAGAGAGGTCAGAAGGTTTTCTTCAGAAAAGAGGAGAGAGAGGGAGAAACAAAGGAGATCCCCAGAGAAGAAAGGCGGTCGTTCCCACAACTCGTTAGAAGGATTGGAGCTCTCCAGTGTTCCCTTATTCAAACCTTTTTCACATTTACCGAAGCAAACCTCCGCTTCGTAGGTTAAATTACTAAACCTTTTGCCTTTTCATGTTTATGTGCATATTTTGCCATGTTAATGTGTTTAGGTCCGTTAAATTACTAAATCCTTTGCATTTTTCATATTTATTTGCATCCTTGCCATGTTAACCTTCATTGTTGTTTAGATCCGTAGATTTTGATCTGTATGAACCATGATTGTGTCGTATAGGATTGTTTGCCTGTCCATTAATTGTCTGTTTGCATTTGCAATTCTATTGTTATTTTTTTTTATCAAAACCTTTTTCAAAATCAAAACCTTTTTTATTAAAACTAAAACATTTTTTCCCAAAAAAAACCTTTTTTGTTCCCGTAAACATTTTTTCCCCAAAAAAAACCTTTTTTGTTCCCGTAAACATTTTTTTCCCAAAAAAACCTTTTTGTTCCCAAAAACATTTTTTTCCCAAAAAAACCTTTTTGTTCCCAAAAACATTTTTTTATATATAATTTAAACTTAACATTTTTTATAATTTAAACTTAAATTTTTTTAACTAAGTAATTCCATTTTAAAATTAAAACCTTTTTATATATATAATTAAAATATTAAAAAAATTAAAACATTTTTTTACATAATTAAAATATTAAAAAATTAAAACCTTTTCGTAAGGAACTCCTTATGTTTGCCGTGTCATTTTGTGTACCTTTTATTTTCTTTATTCCTGCATTTCATTTGCATGCTTGAGGTTGAGATGTGCTTGTGGTGGCCACAGCCCCACACTATTTTCCTCCCTCACTTCATTCTAAGTGTCATTACATATTTTCATATTCTTCATGTTTTCAGAAATGTTTCTTTGTTTCTTTATACCCTCTGCCTTTATTACTTTTCTTATTTTTGTACCTTAATTATTCCTCCATATAATGATTTGTCATATTTTCACATTTTTTTTTACAGTTTTATCCTTCCGAAGGATTAGGTCCAGCCTTTTGGCCGCCGAGTCAATAGCCTTACCCCTTTAATGGATCAAACCCTGTTTAGCCTAGGTGTCCCGCCGTGGGCAAAATTGCTTTTATCCTAGTGTTATGCCAAAAGGGTCGCCGCACTCATTTTAGGGTTTCCCGCCGCGGAATCCCTAACCAAACCCTAATTTTCACAAATGCCTCGCCGCAGGCAAGATTACAATTTTACCCCTAGCATTAGGTCAAAGAGCCGCCGCGCTCATTTTAGGGTTTCCCGCCGCGGAATCCCTAACCTAATTTAACCCTAACTACAACTTAACAATTCAACGTAGAGATTTGGAGTTTCTACACTCCGCGTAAGCGTGTCCTTAAGACATGTTTATTCCCCTTGAGACCTTGACCACAGTCAAGAAGTCTCTAACCTCCCTTTTGAGAGGAACTACGATTACTCTGATTCCACTCCCGTAAGGATACGTAGGCACAAGATGCGATGTCTTGCCGAGTAAACTTAGAATTAACCCCTTAGGTCTCTTTTCTCACTTGTAATCCTTATGTACATATACCTTAAGCAAATAAATAAAGCAAATAGTAAACATCTGAACAAAAGGTTCCTGTAGAGTACTACAGAAGTTTAGGGTGCTAATACCTTCCCTAAATTTAACCAACCCCCGAACCCTAGATCTTTCCCTGCATTGTGTTTACGATGCAAAAATAGGTTTTCCCTCTTTTGACCTTTTCCTTCGGATAAATCAAAGAGCGGTTGTGAATTGAATTGCGATTCAAACTAATTAATAGTTTGATATCCTATTTCCACCGCAACAGAAAATGGCGACTTCACTGGGGAGCTCCTAACTTTTGAGGGTTATCCCTAACCTGTTCATATTTATTACTATCTGTGTTATTATTCATTTGCATGTATATATTTGCGCTTTGATTGTGGGACTGTTCCTTGTGCTGTGAGATAGGTCCTAACCCGGATCTAGTGTACCTTAGGTAAATGGCAATAGACCAAGGAAACTGTACGACGTATATCGATACGGTTGATCTGGTGGCCATGGTTAGTGCGACTTCTTGGTTGGTGCTTATATTCCTTAAGTCAAGTTGAGGATAATATTGAGGCTGCCATATGTTGTCAATGCACTAACTGACTTTTAGAACCCTAGTTAACTCATCTTGGCCTTTAGAAAGTAGTGAGGTAACCGGCTTTGGTGCAGACTAAAGTTGGTTGACACTCGATACTACGCTCATTGAGATCTTAAACTTGGAGGGTTTTGGTTGGCAAGTAAGTTGCCTTCTGAACAACCACCCTTGTGAAGGATCAATGATATTGAGATCCATTAGAACCTGGTTACTTTTTGTAGGACAGGATGAACCATCTAACTTCAGGGGAGGGTACTTGCCTTTGAACCTCATGCAAGCTTTTAACCTAGGACTTTGTGTGTTTTCATGCATTGCATCCATAAAGCATCTCATTGCATTGTATTTCATGGAGCTCAAACATCATTTATGGATATCGCGGTATACCATAAATAAAAAAAAATATAAAATGAAAAAACAAGGAAAAGATTTCTTTGGTACCCCACGACATTAGTAAATGTTTTGAATTCCATGAAATCTTCATTTACATTCACATTTTAGCATCATACTTTTGCATTACATGTGTCTCCCGATTTCTCACACTCGGTTCTCTCACCTTCCAGTTTCGTCACCCTGAGTTCTCGGCACCAATACAACACCAGAGCTCAAACTCGGAAAAGAATGGAGGATCAGGCAAAAGAGATTGATCGCCTTAGCAATGAACTTGAAGACCTTCGAGGGGGTATGGGGCGAATGATGGAATTGTTACATGTCATGAATGCTAAGATGGATACCCAGCCCACTGTTGTTTCTGAGATTACCGGCGTTACTGTGGACCCTCCACCAAGTGTGACCGTAGCAGGGGACCCACCTTATGGTCTTGCTCCCGGTTTTGTGCCTCCTCAAGCCACTGTTCCGATTAATCAACCTGTTCAGCAAGCCGTGCCCTTGTTTTCTGAAGTTTCTAGGGGGGCTCCTATCTTTGCACCACCTGTTGTACACACTCGTGCGCAACCGTACTTCAATGAGACAGCTTTTGATAATCTTGATGAGAATTTTGAGGGTTATGAGAAACATGATAAGCTTCGTGAGGAAGTAAACACTATCGTCCAGAGATTGAAAAAGGTAGAGGGTGATCAAATTTTTGGGACCGCTGCAAGGGATGTTTGTTTGGTCTCAGGTTTGGTTATTCCCCCGAAGTTCAAAACTCCGAACTTTGATCGTTATGAAGGTGCCACCTGTCCTAAGAGTCATTTGATCATGTATTATCGCAAAATGGCTGCCCATGTTGAGAATGATAAACTGATGATTCATTGCTTCCAAGACAGTTTGAAGGGTGCTTCTTCCAAGTGGTATTTAACTTTGGACCAATCCCGCGTTAAGAGCTTTCAAGATTTATCTGACGCTTTCATCAAACACTACAAGTACAATATGGATCTGGCTCCTGACAGAAGACAGTTGCTGAGTATGTCACAAAAGAATTCTGAGTCATTCAAAGAGTATGCTCAAAGGTGGAGAGAAACTGCTTCGCAGGTAGAACCTCCTTTGACCGAGAAAGAGTTAGCTGATTGGTTTGTCGACACAGTCCGTCCAGAATTTTACGAGAGAATGGTGGGTAGTGTGACTTCAAATTTCTCCGACATCGTTGCTGTGGGTGTCAAGATTGAATTGGGTATGAAGAGTGGTAAAATGACAAATAATCATGGCGCTTCTAAGGATCTGCCGAAGAAACCTCCTTATAGCTCCCAGAAAAAAAAGGAGAGTGAGACTAATGCTATATCCTCTGGTAGACCAAGGGAACGCTTTTATCGACATCCGCAAGGTTATGCTCAACCTCAAGGGTACCCGGTCCAATATGCTCAACAACCCTATGTGGCAGCTATTACACCTTCTTTCAATCAACAGGTTCCCATGTATCAACTTATGCAACAACCTCCTGTTTATCCGCTTCCTGTCAACTACCTACAGGCACCCAATACTCCTGCTCCTCAACAGCCAAAGAGTCCGGCTCCTCGCCAGAATATGCCAAACAGAAGAACGTATAAACCTTGTCCGCCGATCCCGATGACTTTTACCGAGTTGTGTCCCTCTTTGGTCAAGCAAGGTCTCATCACTACTCGGGCTTTGGGTCCGCCTCCTAATCCTCCACCTAATCCATTACCTGCAAGTTACAACGCTACCGCTCATTGTTTATTTCATGAGGGTGCGCCCGGCCATGATCTAGAGAATTGCTATGCTCTTAAGAAAGTTGTCAGAAATTTGCTAGAAACGAAGAAGTTGTCTTTTGGCGATGCTCAGCTGAAGATCGAGACTCCTTTCGGGGTTCCTCACTCGTCAAGTGCAAATTCTGCAAAGCATGCTACGCCTATCAGCCGAATCCAGTCATTATTCAAAGGCCTAGCCCGCTTCATTTCAGTAACCCTCAAGGTGATATGACCGGGATCAACAAAGGATCTGGGAAATTTATTTTGAAGCAACGACTGAAAACTGTTGAAGATGTGACCAGCATAACTGGGGTAAGCCATGACGACTCACAGTGATCATGAACCAGACGTCCTTTCCATTGAGGCTCCGCCAAAGGAAACTGTTACTCTTGAATGCAAGATTTCATAAACATTTAGAAGGATTTTTCCGACAGTTCATTTGTTTATTTATATGTATTTCTCTTCGATTAATCATATTTAGCATGCACGAACTTGTTTATCTTTGATTAATTAATGCAACGCATATGTTTGTCTTGAATAAATCCATTCGTTTCACTCATTCAAAATATATTTTTCATAAATTATAATGCCAACTTTACCCGATCTCTTGTTCAGATGGAGAATTGGGAGGAGGATGACGAACCCAAAACGTCAGATTTCTTGTCGTATGCTTTCGATTGAAACCCGCTGATGATGTAAGGCATTGTTTCAAATCCCAAACACTGGAGATATAAGGATGTTAATCCCTAGTCAACCCTTTGAACCTTGAAGTAGGAGTTTTTCTTTCTTTTTAAGAACCTTCATCCTAACCTGGGGCAGGGTAGGTTTCAGTTCAACCGATCGAGCGCTTAGATCCTTAAAAAGGAAGAGCAAACCTTCGAGAATTTATCCTTAGCATCTTAAGAAGTCCAATACAATGGCTATCCCTCGGTTACCTAAGGAGTGGGGCAGTCACGAGCCTTTCGAAAGATTTACACGACTTGTGCATAAAAGAATATTCAAAAAAATAATAAAAGCCCGCTAAGTCAAAACCTACGAAGGAGACTTAGGAAAAACTGGGGCATCCCGCTGGACTCCAAAGTCAAATCAAAAGACGTTGTCCAGGCAAAAGTTAGGGAATAAGAACAACAAACCAGTAGTTTTTAGAACCCCTATAAAGAACAAGGTCGTGTGACCAATTGCCAAAAGAAATAGGTGAGTGACTGCCATGTCCAAAGCCTTGATAAGTTCTCGACCATAGCAAATCCGCTTGAGATATGAGCGTTCGTATCCGGTTAACTGAATTAGGATTGGAGAACATCACGAAGAATGGGTGGGTACAAATATAACTTTGAGCCTTTATCCTTTTGTTTCTTAAACCGTGAACTGAGCCACGATACAACCTTTAAAAGACCTAATTGAAGTAGGACTTCGGTTGAAAGCATACTCGACAAGATCACGTTTCCTGACTCCTACGAGCTATGCTCAGAAAAAATTCATGTTGGCATTATAATTAAAACTTATACCTTGACTAGTGATTTCGGTCACGAGTTATGGCGATATCTTTTTCAAAACAAAAATTTAAGACAAATATATGTGTACATTGACAAGCTCAGGATAGGCATTTCAGGCATGACGACTTTGCTTGATATCTTAGAGATTTACATATGGACATAACCCGTGGAACTTGATGATCCTGCTAAACAGGGGCAGGCAGTTTCCCAATTCGCTTACCAACGCGAGTCTGACATTCTTAAGAGCTATTTCCCAAACATTTCGTCGTAACACGATTTAATTTGTGCCAGTTACGTCGAGACCTGACAAATCTCTCAAAGAGTTTGAGAACAATGGGGCAACCGGACTCGGTGTTCTCTATAAAATCCTCTTGAGATGACCCTACCTCGCAACGCAAGTATCCTGGGGCACCATGTTTTTGAAGAAACAAATGGCGGCTACTATAAGGTCCTGCAAGATCAAAACCATGGGATTTCACAATTTTTTCATGCACCCGATGGATTTTACTCACAGCGGCCTTCATACCCCAGTAAGCCTCAGTGTTGCAACAGACTCCTAAACTATTGCCTCATCACAGTCCCCAGAGAGACTATAAGCTGACAATTTTTTCTTGGGTAACTCGAAAGTGTCCCTCAGGTTTTCTTCTCCCCATGCGAAGACGTGGTACTATGCACCCAAGCAGATTACCTTCTCCCCAGAAAATTCAGAACTTTAAAACTAGAGTTGGTTCCACCATTGATCCTTCTTACCCATGATTGACGTATTGGTTGCAGAGAACGCAGGGTATCTCCGTCGAGATGTTTATTTCGTCTCTCGTCCTGTCTCTAGTCTGTTTCGTCAGCATACGCAAGGGCATAAGCATCACATGCCTATTTCATTACATATTCATTACATATTCATTACATATTCATTACATACTCATTACATACTCATTTCATAACATCTTGCATAGTTACATACATAGACATTAACATACATTCATATTAACATATCCATTAACATACGCGATAACATGCACAGGTTCATCGTGTCTCCATCATTGGTCGTTACCACCGAGTAATTGGGGTTTGTCCATTCTCTCCAAATAGATTGTCAGTCTTAAGCATAAAATACCTACTTATTTCTAGCTTCCCCACGGAGCTCGATCCTCGTGGATGACGGTTACTTCAGCTATCTTTCCTCGCCAGGATAAGATATCTACCCTTCGAGTTCATTCCCTCGATGGAGTCTTGATTACCAGTTTTCTTTCTAGCTCGATCCTAGATTGAATCTCAGTCTTGTCGGTCGTCGAGCCCAATCGGACGTGCATTTATTTTGCACCGTCTAAAGATTTTCACCACACCATGGCAAATACGCGACTGTTCTCGCCCAAGAGGGTTATCACTGTACCCGGACGTGCATTTATTTTGCACTATCTTTCAAGAAAATCAACTACGATCCTTTACAGATGCACGCCAGTTCACGCCTGGAAAATCCATCAGTACAACACTTTACAATCCTACATGTTACAACATCGGTACAACACTTTACATCTTACAGCATCAGCATACGACATTTCTCACCTAAGAAGTCGATCATATCCTCGTCACGACTCGCAGCAAATGGCCATCTCCATGGAGCAGTTGGGCTTCCATTTATCTGCCGTCTTGAGGTACGAACCAATTCGTATTCAGGAGAGCACGATCTTGAGTTACGGGAAGGTTTGAGCGAAATCATATTCAGGAGAGCACGATTCTGAGTTATGAAGAAGTTCATTTATCCTTTAGTAAAAGAAGGAACGGAATCATATTCAGGAGAGCACGATTCTGAGTTATGAGGAAGTTCAGTTGGCCGTTTTTCAGGAGAGCACGATTCTGAAGAATGAAGAAATTTCAGGAACCAAATCATATTCAGGAGAGCACGATTCTGAAATATGAGTAAATTCAGTCATCCAGTTTCATATTCAGGAGAGCACGATTCTGAAGTATGAGTATATTCAGTTTCATATTCAGGAGAGCACGATTCTGAAATATGAAGAAATTCAGTCATCCAGTTTCATATTCAGGAGAGCACGATTCTGAAATATGAGTATATTCAGTCATCCAGTTTCATATTCAGGAGAGCACGATCCTGAAGTATGAGGAAGTTCAGTTTACCCTTTTCATGTTCAGGAGAGCACGATTCTGAAGCATGAAGAAGTTTATTTATCCTTCAGTAAGAGAATAATCAGAATCGTATTCCAGGCGCCGACCTTAAATGCGAGAAGATTTATTTATCAGATAAGCAGCAGCCTCTTTATTTGAGTGCTTATCCATTTTTTGCACATAAGTCCCTTCCAACGATAAGTGACAGTTCTCCCTCGAGAAGCTTATCAGGGCAATTCCCATCAAAGTCCATTTATTTTGGCATACAGTCGGTCTTTACCCTGTATATTTGCTACGGAGTTCCGAAAAGTCCGTTTGATCCTGTCACGAGGGGTAGTTTACAGAAGCTTGGATGTTATTCCTTGCTCAATGCTCCAGCATTCTGTAATCGATCTTACAATCGTACGTGATCCAGTTTTATTTTTAGATTCCCCAGTGGAGGCCGTCTCATAGGTACCATCTCCATTCGAGGATCTCGTTCCTTTTCTAAAAGTGACAATTGGTCATTCGCACCAGTTGACTATCATTTTTAGAATTCCCCAGTGATGTACTGTGTCTCAGCGCGTCATTTTCCCCAGTGTGTTTCTTCTCGTGGCGTCTGTCTCGGTGTCGTCATGTTTCGTCAGCATTTTCGCATTCATTATTCCAGCATACGCATCATATCATAGTCATGGCATCATCTGCATTAAGTCGTTCCAGTTTTGTCCATAGCATTGCATATCGTCGCATATAAGGGCAAAATTTTCGGTTATCTATATTTAAATCTCTCCACCACGATTCCACGAGTCTCTGTCACTCAAATCGTCCGGTGTAGCCATTTAAATAGGGGCAACTGTAATACCCCAAATTTTACCCTTTCTTTTTTATTTTTATTTTAAATTCTTATTAACTTAATAAATTAACCTTTTTTTTAAATCTTGTTTTTTTAACTAATAATAATTTAATTAACCTTTTTTATAACTTTACTAATATTTTTTATTAACTTTTTTTTTTCTATTTAGTTTATTTATTTAAAGCTCTTCTTACTAACTTTTAGGATTTAGATTAAAATTTAACTTTTTTTTTTTTTCTTCTTTTCTTCAAGAGTAAATTTTTTATAACCTTTTTTTAAATTAATTTCTAACACATTTTTTAATCAAATTCTAATATTTTTTTTTTAAAAAATAAAAATCTAACTTCTTTTTAAAATTAAATCTTTTTTCTAACTTTTTCTTTTTCTAACTCCTCTTTAAAGTTAAATCTTTTTCTATCTTTTTTAAAATTAAATCTTTTTTTCTAACTATTTTTAAAGCTAAATCTTGTTTTCTAACTTTAAATCTTTTTTTTCTAACTTTTTAAAATTAAATCTTTTTTTCTAACTTTTTTAAAATTAAATATTTTTTTCTAACCTTTTTAAAACTAAATTTTTTTTTTCTAACTATTTTAAAAATTAAATCTCACCTTTGTCACTTTTTTTGTTCTTTATTATTTTTACTCTAAATTTTTCTATCTTTCATTAAAAAAATAACAAAAATAGTCTTTTATTATTATTTAATTATTATTTTCGTATTTTAATTAAATCATTTTTTAAAATATTATTTTTTTCACTTTTTTCTAAATTATTCATAAAAATATCCAAAAAATCATAAAATAAAAAAATATTGAAAAATTTTGTTCCTTTTATAATATTTTTTTATTTTAGGAATCAATAGGATTATTAGTTTTTATTTTAAGTTTATTTTAATTATTTTAAATTATTTAAATTTTATTTTTTCTTAACTAATTATTTAGTTTGGGCTTTAAAATGGGCTTTAGGGACATTATTGACAATTTGGTGTTAACCCTAATTTGTTCCCTATATATACATGTGTTGCCTTGTTGGAAAAGAGGAGAATAAAAAAAAAAACCTAAGAGAGGTCAGAAGGTTTTCTTCAGAAAAGAGGAGAGAGAGGGAGAAACAAAGGAGATCCCCAGAGAAGAAAGGCGGTCGTTCCCACAACTCGTTAGAAGGATTGGAGCTCTCCAGTGTTCCCTTATTCAAACCTTTTTCACATTTACCGAAGCAAACCTCCGCTTCGTAGGTTAAATTACTAAACCTTTTGCCTTTTCATGTTTATGTGCATATTTTGCCATGTTAATGTGTTTAGGTCCGTTAAATTACTAAATCCTTTGCATTTTTCATATTTATTTGCATCCTTGCCATGTTAACCTTCATTGTTGTTTAGATCCGTAGATTTTGATCTGTATGAACCATGATTGTGTCGTATAGGATTGTTTGCCTGTCCATTAATTGTCTGTTTGCATTTGCAATTCTATTGTTATTTTTTTTATCAAAACCTTTTTCAAAATCAAAACCTTTTTTATTAAAACTAAAACATTTTTTCCCAAAAAAAACCTTTTTTGTTCCCGTAAACATTTTTTCCCCAAAAAAAACCTTTTTTGTTCCCGTAAACATTTTTTTCCCAAAAAAACCTTTTTGTTCCCAAAAACATTTTTTTCCCAAAAAAACCTTTTTGTTCCCAAAAACATTTTTTTATATATAATTTAAACTTAACATTTTTTATAATTTAAACTTAAATTTTTTTAACTAAGTAATTCCATTTTAAAATTAAAACCTTTTTATATATATAATTAAAATATTAAAAAAATTAAAACATTTTTTTACATAATTAAAATATTAAAAAATTAAAACCTTTTCGTAAGGAACTCCTTATGTTTGCCGTGTCATTTTGTGTACCTTTTATTTTCTTTATTCCTGCATTTCATTTGCATGCTTGAGGTTGAGATGTGCTTGTGGTGGCCACAGCCCCACACTATTTTCCTCCCTCACTTCATTCTAAGTGTCATTACATATTTTCATATTCTTCATGTTTTCAGAAATGTTTCTTTGTTTCTTTATACCCTCTGCCTTTATTACTTTTCTTATTTTTGTACCTTAATTATTCCTCCATATAATGATTTGTCATATTTTCACATTTTTTTTTACAGTTTTATCCTTCCGAAGGATTAGGTCCAGCCTTTTGGCCGCCGAGTCAATAGCCTTACCCCTTTAATGGATCAAACCCTGTTTAGCCTAGGTGTCCCGCCGTGGGCAAAATTGCTTTTATCCTAGTGTTATGCCAAAAGGGTCGCCGCACTCATTTTAGGGTTTCCCGCCGCGGAATCCCTAACCAAACCCTAATTTTCACAAATGCCTCGCCGCAGGCAAGATTACAATTTTACCCCTAGCATTAGGTCAAAGAGCCGCCGCGCTCATTTTAGGGTTTCCCGCCGCGGAATCCCTAACCTAATTTAACCCTAACTACAACTTAACAATTCAACGTAGAGATTTGGAGTTTCTACACTCCGCGTAAGCGTGTCCTTAAGACATGTTTATTCCCCTTGAGACCTTGACCACAGTCAAGAAGTCTCTAACCTCCCTTTTGAGAGGAACTACGATTACTCTGATTCCACTCCCGTAAGGATACGTAGGCACAAGATGCGATGTCTTGCCGAGTAAACTTAGAATTAACCCCTTAGGTCTCTTTTCTCACTTGTAATCCTTATGTACATATACCTTAAGCAAATAAATAAAGCAAATAGTAAACATCTGAACAAAAGGTTCCTGTAGAGTACTACAGAAGTTTAGGGTGCTAATACCTTCCCTAAATTTAACCAACCCCCGAACCCTAGATCTTTCCCCGCATTGTGTTTACGATGCAAAAATAGGTTTTCCCTCTTTTGACCTTTTCCTTCGGATAAATCAAAGAGCGGTTGTGAATTGAATTGCGATTCAAACTAATTAATAGTTTGATATCCTATTTCCACCGCAACACCAGGGCTCGATACAGACATGGTTGTGCACCGCCTGCCACTGAAAGAAGAATGCCCGCCAGTCAAACAAAAGCTTCGCAGAACTCGACCAGATATGGCAGTGAAGATCAAAGAGGAAGTTCAAAAACAGTGGGACGCTGGTTTCCTGGCTGTGACGAAATATCCCTCATGGGTTGCCAACATCGTACCCGTGCCAAAGAAAGATGGCAAGGTTCAGATGTGCGTGGATTATAGAGATTTGAATAAAGCAAGCCCAAAAGACGATTTTCCGCTTCCTCATATTGACGTGCTAGTTGATAATACTGCTCAGTACTCCGTATTCTCCTTCATGGATGGCTTTTCAGGCTATAACCAGATTAAAATGGCGCCAGAGGATATGGAGAAGACCACTTTCATAATGCCTTGGGGAACATTTTGCTACAAAGTGATGCCCTTTGGTTTGAAAAATGCTGGGGCAACATATCAGCGTGCAATGACGACTCTCTTTCATGACATGATGCATAAAGAGATCGAGGTTTATGTTGACGATATGATTGCCAAATCCCAGACAGAGGAAGAGCATCTGGTGAATCTGCTGAAGTTATTTAAAAGGCTTAGGAAGTTCAGGCTGAGACTGAATCCTAATAAATGCACCTTCGGGGTGAGATCGGGGAAGCTGCTAGGGTTTATCGTAAGCGAAAGAGGAATAGAGGTCGATCCTGCTAAAATAAAAGCAATCCAAGAAATGCCGACGCCTAAAACAGAAAAAGAGGTGCGCGGGTTTTTAGGGAGGTTGAACTACATCGCTCGGTTCATATCTCACCTAACTGCCACATGTGAACCATTATTCAAGCTGTTGAAGAAAGATCAAGCTGTAACATGGAACGAAAATTGTCAAAAGGCGTTCGATAAAATAAAGAAGTATTTGCAGGAGCCTCCTATTTTGATACCCCCAGTGGCAGGTAGACCCTTGATCATGTATTTGACGGTTCTTGAGGGAAGCATGGGTTGTGTTCTCGGTCAACACGACGAGACAGGGAGAAAAGAGCATGCGATCTACTACTTGAGTAAGAAATTTACAGATTGTGAATCTCGATACTCAATGCTCGAGAAAACTTGTTGCGCGCTAGCCTGGGCCGCCAAGCGTTTGAGGCAATACATGCTGAATCATACAACCATGCTCATCTCGAAGATGGATCCTATCAAATATGTATTCGAAAAGCAGGCGTTGTCAGGAAGAATTGCCCGGTGGCAGATGGTCTTGACTGAATATGACATCCAATACGTCTCGCAAAAGGCTATAAAGGGGAGTGTGCTGTCCGAGTATCTGGCAGAGCAGCCTATTGAAGATTACCAATCGATGAGGTTTGATTTTCCTGACGAGGATATCATGTACCTAAAGATGAAAGATTGTGAAGAGACGTTGCCAGACGAGGGGCCAGAGTTGGGTTCTAAATGGAAGATGATATTTGACGGAGCTGTGAATGCTTACGGTAGCGGAATAGGGGCAATCATTACTACGCCACACGGGTCGCACATCCCGTTTACTGCCCGATTGACCTTTGCAGTTACCAACAATGAGGCCGAATACGAAGCTTGCATAATGGGGCTTGAAGAAGCCATTGATTTGCGAATCAAGAATCTGGACGTGTACGGAGACTCAGCTCTGGTGGTGAATCAAATCAAAGGGGAATGGGAGACGCGTCAGCCCAATTTGATACATTACATGAATTATGCAAGGAGATTGTTGCCTTTCTTCGACAAAGTTGAATTGCATCACGTACCGCGAGCAGAGAATCAAATGGCTGACGCCCTCGCCACTTTGTCTTCCATGTACAAAGTCAATTTCTGGAACGAGGCTCCCAGAATCATTATCTCTCGGCTTGACAGGCCAGCCTATGTGTTTGCTATTGATGAAGCATCCGACGACAAACCGTGGTATTTTGATATCCTTAATTTCCTGAAGAATAAAGAGTATCCGGCTGGGGCATCCAGTCAAGATCAGAAGACTCTCAGGAGATTAGCGGGTAATTTCTATTTGAATCCAGATGGCGTCTTATACAGAAGAAACCACGATTTGGTGCTGTTGCGTTGTGTAGACGAAAGAGAGGCGAAGCTGCTCATGGAGGAAATACACGAAGGTACCTTTGGTACGCATGCTGGTGGGCATGCTATGACGAGAAAGCTGCTGAGGGCAGGTTATTTTTGGCTGACTATGGAAACTGATTGTTTCAAGTTTGCGAGGAAGTGCCACAAGTGCCAAATCTATGCTGATAAGATCCACGTGCCTCCGAGTCCTCTAAATGTGATGTCATCTCCATGGCCATTCTCGATGTGGGGAATCGATATGATTGGAAAGATCGAGCCGACAGCTTCTAACGGGCATCGGTTCATCCTAGTAGCAATCGATTATTTCACCAAGTGGGTGGAAGCGGCGTCTTACGCAAATGTAACGAAGCAAGTGGTGGCCAGATTCATCAAGAGAGATATCATTTGCCGATACGGGATCCCCGAGCGGATAATCACGGACAACGGTTCGAACCTGAACAACAAAATGATGAAGGAGCTCTGTCAGAATTTCAAGATCGAACATCACAACTCCTCCCCGTACCGACCCAAGATGGATGGCGCTGTTGAAGCGGCCAATAAGAATATCAAGAAGATCGTTCAGAAAATGGTGGTGACCTATAAGGATTGGCACGAGATGCTACCTTTCGCTTTGCACGGTTATCGTACGATGGTACGCACATCAACCGGGGCAACCCCGTTCTCATTAGTGTATGGAATGGAAGCGGTATTACCATTGGAAGTTGAGATCCCTTCCCTGAGGGTATTGCGTGACGTTCAGCTGGACGAGGCAGAATGGGTAAAAGACAGGTTGAACCAACTGAGTTTGATGGACGAGAAGAGGCTAGCTTCTCTAGCATACGGTCGTTTGTACCAGCGCCGAATGAAGAAAGCATACGACAAGAAGATACATCCGCGAAGCTTTCAGACGGGCGACCTTGTGCTGAAAAGGATTCTCCCGCCGCAAGCAGATCACAGGGGCAAGTGGACCCCCAACTACGTAGGGCCATACGTTGTCAGGAAAGTCTTCTCAGGAGGAACGTTGTTGTTGACCACCATGGACGGTGAAGACTTTACGTCGCCTGTGAATTCGGAAGCAGTTAAAAAATACTTTGCTTAAAATAGACCCGCTGGACAGAAAAAAAGAGAGTCCAGGCAAAAATGGGGCATCCTGGCGAACCAAAAACAGAATAACAGGTTTCGGGCAAAAGTTAGGGATAAAGTTGAAAAAATGTACACCCGCGAAGTTGAAAACCTACACTGGGCGGCTTCGGCAAAAAAAGGGTATCCCGGTGAACTGAAAACCCGTAAAGGGCGGTTCACGCAAAAGTTAGGGATTTGAAAGGCAAATGACTGCGGTCCGAATTTGATATTGCAGTGAGCATCAGTGCGGGAGAATACTTGAGGGGTCGACTATCAGATATAACCTCTTCAGAAGAGTGAATACCGGGAAAGCATTAGAGTC
Organism: Lathyrus sativus; assembly: GCA_963859935.3. NCBI lineage: Eukaryota > Viridiplantae > Streptophyta > Magnoliopsida > Fabales > Fabaceae > Lathyrus > Lathyrus sativus. The sequence continues at coordinate 211,417,522 of OZ012735.1, forward strand.
GGACGAGTCATAGGAGGATCAGTTCGTGGTGTTCGTCTGCATCCCGTTGCCGACATGTGTACAAATTTAGTTTGTCAATATTTAGGCTTCTTGTGCATACTTGCATATTTGCTTTGTGTAGCTTCCTCTTTTTAGGAGTTACATTCCGTGTACGAAACTCTGCCCATTCAGGGGCTCAATCAATAAAATATGTTATTCAGTACTTGATGTTAGTTCTTTACTGTTTTGTGCATGATAAAGCGCCTAAGTTTACTGAAATTAGCATGTGTATAACATCACTGGCCCGTGCCAACAACTGCCAAAGCTTTGAATTAACTGAAAATAACGTCACTAACCTGAATCGGTTTGGTTGCATAGGCTTGTCTTGTCTTGTTTGTGTTGTTGCAGGTTTCATAGCCGTACGAGGAAGAGGATCAAAAGATTGCATTAACGAAAGACTTGATTCCCACGCAGGTCATGCATGTTCTTCTTGAAGAAGGATCGAATTCCCCAGTTAGTCGTAGCCTATCCAGAAGACATGCTCCAGCAAAGCCATTTATCCTTAGCAAAATTGGAGATTCCAAGATTGTAGGCTATATTCGGACAGTGCATCTCAAGTAGAGTGGTTTAGCCACAGAAGATTAATATTTGTGAGCTGTATTCAGGCAGTTTACCTTTCCCCGCAGGGTCATTTATTCTCCCTCAGTGGAGTCGGTTGGTTTTCCCAAGAGAATCATCCCATCCCCAGCGGAATTCTCTTCTCAGCAAGTATCCCTTTCAGTGGAACTCGAAGATTAAGACTCTCCCCAGCAGAGTTGGTGTGGATCATGGCATGTATTTTGCCGGAACACCGTGTGATACCCGCTCACTTTCCCGCAGAAGTTCAATTATACCAGGCGCATCTGTTAGTCTCCAGCAGAGTTATACCCCCCAGCGGGGTGTTCCTTCAACAAGGTGCTTGGTTCAAGTTCCGTTTCCCAGCTGAGTCGACTTCATCTTTCCAGCATTTATTTTGCTGGAATGATCCCGTAGCACCTGGCTATTCCCAGCGGAGTTGGCATTATCTTCAGCATGTATTTCGCTGAAGCAGTTTCTGTACCCAGCAGTTCGGGACTGCATTTGCATCAGCATATAGGGTCATACTTGCACCCACCAAATGGAAAGCATAGCATTTCCATGTCAAATGGAACATTGCATCATTGACAAACGCATGCATTGTGAAACATAAACCAGGTTGGCTAACCTTGTGTTTCAAGTATTGTTTCTCTTGCAGGTAGAGAGAGCCGTCGCTCAGGTGAATCAATAAACATTCGAAGTCTCGGCATGAGGCATTCAATGAAGTGTTAGCTTTGGCACTAATCCCCACAGAGTCAGCAAGATAAGTTTCTCTTTGTCCCCCAAGCAGAGTTACTTATTTCCCCGCCAGGGTTTCTTGTTGAAGTTTCTCTAGTCCGACCAGCGGATTGTTTCCTTCAAAGTTGTTGTTACGTCAGCATTAAAAGGATTCATGAATCAGAATTTCAGAGACTGCCGCCGGTTATCAGAACAGGCGTCCGGAAGTTTGGTTTCCAAATATCCCCAGTAGAGTCAGCCTCAAAGTTGCTGTGACGTCAGTGATAAGAAGTTCGCGGGCCAATGGAAGGATGAGTCCTAACATGGACAATTTTATTGACGGGATTTCTTTGTGCTAGAGACGATTGTTGGAATGTGGAGTCCTAACGTGGACATTTCCTCAAGTTGACGATGTGTGTTAGTCCTAACATGGACAGGCTCGAGTTCTCGGTATTGATTGGGTGTGGAGCCCTGACGTGGGTGAAGGTTAATTGTTCTTTGTGTTGGTGTCCTGGCGTGGACAATTTATTTCCAGCAGATAGCTTTATTCGTGACGGTGAAATGTGCGTCCTGACGTGGACAAGTTTATATTGCTTCCTGATGACAAGATACGAGAGTCCTGACGTGGACAAAATTATCCTTCTTCGTGTTGTTGGCAAAGTATGAGTCCTGGCATGGACAAAGTCTTATTTCCCCAGCAAGTCGAAGACGCGCGAGTCCTGACGTGGACAGGTTCTATTATTCCATCAGATGAAGATGTGAGCCCTTACGTGGACGAATCAAAATATGTTTCCTTACGTGAAAAGATTGAGTCCTTACGTGGACATATCAAGATGGGAGTCCTTGCGTGGACAAATCAGATTGTGGTTTCCTTACGTGGAAAAGTCATGATTCCTCACGTGGAACAGTTATTCCCTACGCGGAACGGTGGGTCCTAACGTGGACGATGCAGTCCTAACGTGGACAAGTTTGATTCCTAACGTGGAAAGATGGTGATTCCTGACGTGGAAAGAAAAGTTATCCCTGACGTGGAAAGAGTGTGGTTTCCTTACGTGGAAAAATGATATTCCTTACGTGGAAAGATTGGAGTCCTTACGTGGACAGATTCAAATCGAAATGTGATTCCTAACGTGGAAAGATAGTATTCCTTACATGGAAAGAGGCTTGTATTCCTGACATGGAAAGAAAGAGTGTGTTCCTGACGTGGAAGGAGTTTAGTCCTGACATGGACAGATTTAAAAGAAGACGTATTCCTTACGTGGAAGAGTTTGACGAAGAAGAAGTTCATTCCTAACGTGGAAAGGTGAGTCCTAACATGGACGGTGTTATTCCTAACGTGGAAAAGTTTGCTCCTAACGTGGACGATTTATTTCTGACGAGAAGGCAGACGAGCCATCCCCGACAAAGTTGTTGAAGTTTCCCGAATTGACGGAGCAGGCGTCCTAACGTGGACAATGTTCTATCTCTGCAATGATAAAATCTTTTTCAGGATGATGAGAAGAATCCCCAGCACGGTCGCACGAGATCAGTGGGTCGCCGTAACAGTCAGATCCAGTTGATGAATGTCGTTCCCCAAGCAGGAGCGCAGTGTATTTCTGCGGTTGGCAAATTTCCGGGTTCTTAATATTCAACAGTCTCGTACTGCGAATGTCTGAAGGCTCCGAGCTCTTCACCCAATCGGGTCCAAGTCGCTTGAATAGGGGCAGCTGTTGCACCCTAAAATTTGCCCAACCTTATTCACTTGGTTTATGTTTCAATATCATTAGCATTTGCATATAGAGTCATGAACATAGGTTAACCATCTACATAGCATAAGCATAGCAAGTCATTCAACAGGGGACCAATCATTATTCTCATCTCTAGAGGCCTATCAAGAAGATATTATCCTGATCCAACCTCATTCAAGTCATCAGAAAAGAATTTGAAAGCAGAGGGTTCAATAAGATCAAGCTTTGAGTCTATCTCCTATCTGAGGGCATCTGAGGATCAACAAGGGAGTTATGAGTTGTGAATTGAGAGCATGGGGAGTATCTAGACATCTTGGAGGACTTGGAAAGTCATTGGAAGAAGGAGGCAAGTCCTTGGTGTGATCACAAGTATTGCAGTTGAAGGCAGTCAACTAGGGTTTCATCTGGGTCAACCCTGGGTCAACTCTAGGTCAATTGACTAATTGGAAGGAATTAAGGGCTATTGGAAAGATGTGGGGTTTATCATTTGACATGGAGAATAAGGATATGTTGTTATGCTAAGAAGAAATCAAGAGAAACCAAGGAGAAGAGGAGGTTCTAAATTAGGGTTTCTATGTAAAATCCCCTAGTTTAGGTCAAATTTCCAAGCAAGATAAGTAAAAATGCAAGATTCAAATGGATCCTTGGCCAACATGAAACTTGTAGAGGATCTCAATACCTTTAATTTGAGTGGTGGAAGACATCAAGGAGATTTATAGAACTCAAGTTATGGTCCTTGCAAGTTACAGGTCATCTGAGGTATCTGAAATTTTGCCTGTGAAAGTGACTTGACTTCCAAGCAATTTTTACCCCTCAAGGAGATTTCAAATGAATTTCTGGTCAACATAAGAGTTGTTCCTCATTGTCTTAGCTTTCTATAATGGTATAGTATGCCTTCATATGATTTGGGGAACTCTACTTATGGTCTTGGCAAGCAAAGGGTATTTTGGTCATTTGTGAATTACAGGTCATTTTAACCTATGCCCAAAAATCATACAAGGAAGCTTCAAATGGAAAACTTTACAACATCAAACTTGTTCCAAATGACATTTTGAGTCTAGAAAAGTGACCATGAGAGATTGGAAAGATTCATAGCACAAGGTTTCAAAATTGTTGGATTTAATGAATAAAAATGGCCTTAAAAATGAGATTTTTCATATCTTGGCCAAATGAAGCAAAATTATAGGTCATTTTGAATGGAAAGATCATTTTAAAGACATTGGCTAAAGTGGAATTTTGAGCTTAGTTCATGTTTTAAGAGTTATCCATGGTTGCTTGCAATGGAAGAAACATAAACCAAATTCAAGGGAAAAAATGCAAGGGAAACTTCTCCAAGTTTCTAGGAGGTTCTAACCTCATGTATATATTGGTGTGAGGTGGTTCATGCCATGGTTGGTGATTTCATTTGTTCAAAACCCCAAGTTTTACACACTTTCTCATTTTTGCATAAGCTTCACAAACTCTCCCAAATCTCCATCAATCCTCTTATCTTTTGATTGAATCTTCATCATCATCATTCAAACACCATAATCCACATCAAGATTGGTAGAATTGGAGGAAGAATTGTGCTATTCAAGACAACCATCCAAATTGCAAGAACTTCTCAAGGACAAGATTCATGAGGTTTACACACTAATCACTGCATACAGAATTCATCATCAAGGTTACTGAGCAAGTTTCAATCACTGCAAGCACCAAATTCAAAGAGTTGCATACCTGTTTTCACCAATTGCACCAGGTTTGTTTTCTCTTCGTATTGCATGAATTAGTTAGAATCTTAGGGTTTTGATAGGGTAGAATGGTTAAGATAGGATAGAGGATTGATTGGGATGATTTTGGAGAAGTTTCATGAAGTTTGAGCATGATGTATCAATTCTGTTAAGGCTTATAACTCTTGGATTAAGGCACGATAATCATAGGTTAATAGCTTGAAATGATCAGTGTGAGATGTAGAGCATGTTAGGATAGAATTGATCAAGCATTAGGAGATTTGATAGCAGTTGATTATGGTGGAAACTAACTGTTGTGCTTATCGGGTTTGGAGTTTGGCTGGGTTTTAGAAGGAACTAGAGGTATGGCTGTGTAGAGGGAGAGATTTAGAGCAATTTTGCTCTTGACATCGAATGAATCCATGGAGAATTGAAGGAGAGCAGAAAGGTGTAAGATGCGTGCATGGTGTTGCAATCTCAGAGTCTAGGGTTTGCTGGAGGTAGGAGATGACCCCTGGGCCACACGATTACATTTTGACCTTTGACTTGGAGACTCATCTGACGGTTGCGATTAAAAGTTCAAAACGGAGGGAGATTTCAAATAATGAAACGCACCGTTTCATTTAGTAGAGGGAAATGGGCTCAGATGCTATTGACACCCCCACGCGTGTGAAGCCCACTAACTTGAACTGTTTGGCCCTGCTATTCTCACCCCCCATTTATTTCTTTTTTAATTCTTTTTAATTTCTTTCATTTTTTTATGCATCTTATAAAAATCATATAAAATTGAAAAATCATTATTTTTTGATGATTCTTTTTGCATAATTTTCTTTGAAGAGTCTAGAAAATTATAAAAAATAAAAATTGCATTTTATTTTTTATTTGATATTTTTCCCATATTTTCCAAATAAATAGCATTTTAAATAGTTTCATTTCATATATAAATTTGTTAATTTTTGTTCTAATCAATGCTTTAATATTTTTTGTCCATTCTTTTTAGGTTGTTTAGTTTAGATATTCAACTTATGGATACAATTTAATTCATATTTTTAGGAGTTAGTTTTAGGTGATTAGTTTAGGTGTAAACAACATGAACAAATTAGGGTTTTAAGTGATAACTTAGGCGAATTAATTCATTTCCCTCAGGACTTAGGGATTAAATAGTTTAGCTATGGGACTATAGGGGCTATGGGTAGTTATTAGATCCCCTTAGAAAAGTCAGGATTCCCCTACTGCTATTAATCTACTGTATATATCTGATTGACTGGTGTGGTGTGCCCTCTGGGGATTATTGCTTGCTTGTTTGGGTGTTGGGATTTGTCTGGGGATGTGGGAGAGCTGAAGACTTGTGAAGATGATGAAGCCATTGGAGATCCATAGACTGAAGACCAACTTCCAGAGTTGGAGAGGAGATTTTTGCCATCAGCTGTTAAGGAGATTAGGGTTTAGGAACTAGGCAGAGCTCTAGAGTAGAAAGCTTGATTCTCAAATATGGAAGGTTTTGCCTGCCTCCATTCCTCTCTGTGATGCAGAGTCTCTCTGAGACACTCACCCCCTTCCTTTGGAAGGCTTGGTGCTATTGTCTGAGGGATAGAACTCTTGAGAGAAAATGTCTTATGTGTTGGTAGCAGTTGGTTTACCACCATTGGTAGTCAACTAATTGCTTAACACCCAATCCACTCTGGTGATTGATCCCTCAGCTTGGAGGATAGGACTTGAAGAAAAGCCATTGTATACTGAAGATTGTCAACCAAAGCCCTTGCTTGGAGGCTGTGAAGATAGAGACTGCTGCTGACTGAAACTTGTAGCTGATTGGAGATGACTTGAAGATGGATATTGATGCAGAGCTGCTGTGGCTGTTTATTTTGCTGTATTTCATTTCTTGATGTATTGATTGGTTTTCTTGACTGTATTGTTTGCTGTTTACCCTGTTGGGTTGAAAGTGAAGCCCGTTCACTTTTGCCTATTGTTTTCCAGGTTCGAGGTTGAGTGGGACTCCCTTGCCTCGCTTGTATTGTTGCATCCATGCATTTTACTGTTTTCCTGTATATATCTGATATTGTTGCTGTTTCCGTCTATTCCCTTAGGATCTTTGTTTCTCTCTGTGCAAGAGAGGAGCATGATAGACACTAGGTCTTAACCCATGCATGATAACATTAGGTTAGTTTGTTTCCCCTCGCAACCGTAGGTTAGAGTTCTGTCTCTTCTTTCTCAAAACAAACAGAAAAACACCGTAAAGATTTCAAACACAATAAAAGACACTTCTTCCGTAAAAGAATGTGAACTCATCAAAACATCATTTTTGTCCGCTTGGACTGCTAATCAGAAAAACCTTTTTCAGAAGGAATAAAATCAATTAAGACAGACTTGTGTCGTACGTGGCCCGAACTACGTTTGCTCTGATCTTTCATGCTGTGTGAAAGTACGTAGGCATAGGATACGATATCCTAGCGAGCAACCTTCCCCTCCTTTCCCGTAGGTAGGCGAACTACGTTGACTCTGATTTCTCGTTCCAGGCGAGAATACGTAGGCATAAAGTGCGATACTTTGCCGAGTCATTTTTATTTTCATTTTATTTTCTTTTTAACCCTCGACCTATAGTTTAGATAGAATAACAATCCATACCCGAAAACAAGCGTGGATCTCGTCGAGTACGACGGACGTGAGGGGTGCTAATACCTTCCCCTTGCGTAACCGACTCCCGAATCCAGGTTTTGGTTGCGACGACCATACCTTTCCCGTGTTGTGCGAGGTTTACTCTGAGCGTTTCCTTTCCCTCCCGTGGGATAAATAACGCACGGTGGCGACTCTTCTGTTCAGCCGGCGCCGATTTTCGCAGTAGCGACACAATGGAAATGTGTGGAATAAATCTAGCACTAGTGGAACGGTGAATATATTAGTTACAATCAAAGAAGCATATTCAAAATAGCATTTCACGAGGTACACACATTGCAATAGAAAACCAGAGAAAAGAGATACCTTCAACGTTAATGAAACTGTCGAAATTGCGACACCACCGTGAATCGACAAAGAACTTCACCAGACCTTTGAAAAGAATCCTATAACGGTTCGTTAATCATCGTCAATTGATTCCCAACGAGAAACTCCGTGAGACCGATTCAATCGCAGACTTCTGTTGCAGGCACGTTCTTCTTATTCTTCAATATTGTGTTGTTGGTATGCGTTGCCTTGTGAATCCGAGAGTTTTTAAAATTAAGTGAAGAAGCATGACACAAGTGAGAGAGATAAGTTATATCGAAATCGTGAGAAAATGATTCATTTGATTATTTAACCTTAACCTACTTCAAGTTTGTCTTTGTTAAGTTACAGGTGAACAAGGGTTCCGTACAGTCGAAAATCGAAGTTTCGACGGTTTAATCAGTCAATGTATTGGATTGATTCTCCATAAAACAAGCCTCTACATCATAAAATATACTCCATTGGGTCAAACATGAGTCCAATTTGAGGTTGTCACACAAAGATCAGGAACAATGCAGTTCAAGATCCACGATTAGGGTTTCTGATCAGAAAAAGTCAACTGTGGTTCAACTTTTGATTTAAAAGGTACTCCAATGATGGAATTATGGTATCTCACATGACTTATAGAAGTCCACTCAAGAAGTTTTAAGGCCTCAGAAGACCCAGAACGTCAACAGGCAACTTGGAAGTCATCGATCGATCGTTCGGTTGACCGAAAAGTCAACTCTCCAACCATAAGGAATTTGACCTCAAGGTGGGAAGAAAAAATGTTTCTAATGACATATTACACCTATCCATAAAGTTTCATGACCATTGGGTCAAGGATTGAGGAGTAATTGAAAAAGTCGGGAATTAGGGTTTTGAAAGGGGCAAGACCATAACTCCTAACGACACATCCAAACGAGATGAATCAAAGCTTGTTGGAAAGGTCTTGGCATGTCCTACAAAAGTATCACAGTGGTACATGTGCAAAAAATTCATATATTTGGAGTTATATCCAAAATCATCACAAGAGGGAGAAAACACTTAGAAAATTTCTAAGTTTCTGGCCTTTTAAATCATGTTTTCAGCTAACTTTGAGGAGTTTTTTTGACCTAGTTCCACTTAGAATCTGAAGATCATGAAAACATGAAAGTTGTAGAGCTTCATGAGGGCTCTCCAAAAAGTACTAGAACATCTCCATAGCCCTTGTGATCTGAGAGTTATGAATCCAACAAGTTGGGGTCTCAAGACTTGAGTGCACCATTTCAACTTTTTCACAAATCCACTTTCCAACCACTCAAGTCATTCTCAGCCATTTGATCAAGTCTTGATCTGATATTGAGAGGTTTTGATGAGTAGAAATGCAGAAGAAAGAAGGGTTTGGTAGACATGGCAAGATGCAAGACACGTGACAATATTTTAATCAAAAAAACAAAGAAGAAAGAGAAACTTTTTGATGGAAGGTATAGTTGCAGCCTCCCTACACACTAGCCTCACTTCAGTCACCTCATACCCTTCATTTCACTTGAGTTTTTCCCTGCAATGAGCCAAGAGCTTGAGTGTACAGTTGCCACATGATCTTGGATGGATTTTCTTCCAAGATTTCCCTCCAAAGGCCAAGACTCCAAATCTGCCCAAACTCTTCTTATGGCCTATAAATAGAGGCTCCATCCCAATGTATACAACACACCAGAGCCACCCAAAACACAAGGAACACATAACTCTCACTCTTTCCCTCTTTGCTTGAAAGTGAAGAAATTCACAAAATCACCAAAAATTGTCTCTTTGCACTTTTCATACCAGCACCATTTCCAGCCATGAAACAATCATAAAAACCATATACACACCCTTAAAGTCACCATTTGAAGCTATTCCAATAGTTAGTTTCATAAAAAAAACCATGGATCAAAAAGTCAACTGTCCACACACCATAGTTTGACTTTTATGCATATTTCAAGCCAAATCACTACACAAACCATTTTCTATCACCATGACACTTGAGCACCTCACACCCATGATATGTTAGCTTTCTAAAGTCTCAAATTACATCTGGAGGTACACCTACTCAAACTGTCCACAAAGGTGCATTTTTTCTTCAAGAGGAAGCAATTTCACAAGCTTGTTCAAAGGGAAGGAATTCTTGATTTTTGCAGCTAGACTATAAGAGGTATGGTATTTTAGACTCATTCACTAATATACATCATCATGTGTTGATTGTTTGTGAGTTTAGTTTGTATATTACCATGTTGAAATAGTTTGTTAGTTATACTGTTAAAATGTATGATGAGGCTAGACTTGTTAGGGTTGTATTGAGTTGATGTTCATTACTGCCAAGAACTTGTTCTCCTTGTTTAGTAATTGGCATTAGGGTTTGATTGGTGTTCCCTTTAAAGTCTTGTTTAAGGCTGATGCTAGGTGTGTGTAAGTGAATCTGAGTATCCCTGTGATCTTATCATTGATTTCTGTTTGAGGCGCCAACAGGACCTTGTTTAAGGCTGCTGCTTGATGTAGAGTAGAATCTTAACTTGCTTACATTTTTGAACTAGATTAGCTTGTTGTCTTATATGCATAGCTGAACTTATGATGAGACTTAACTTCAAACATCATGATCTAATGGAACACACTTGGCTCTGTGCTTGCTGTCCATTTAGTGTCTCTTCATTTTTGGGTTCTAACTGTCCTTGATGCAATATACTAACTGGTGTTTGTGTTGTGATGCCAACTTTGCTTTATTCTGTTTTAAACCAAAATTGTTTTCATTTTGTGAGAAGGATTGTTGATTATGGCTTGGCACTTCAACTTGTAAGACGTAATCTCAATTAATTTGAGAGCCTTGCAAATCAACCAACTGATACCTTAGAGTTGTAGTCAGTAGGTTTTAGTGTGAGATCACCACTTGTGAGTATCTTGAATCCATGGCCTGTTGAGGTGATCCATTTTGCTGTTGGATACATGCCTTTGAGGCATTGGTTTTTTTGTGTGTGTGATTTAACTTGTTTGAAGTCTCATGCTGTCCAGCCTCTGTTGAGGATTCTTATTAACTGCTTTTTCATAGTTCAAATCAGTTTACATGATTAAACTTTGAGAACTTTGGACTGTCTTGCACTTTGCAATGACAAAGTTTATCTTTCTTGAAACCATTAACTTTGATCTGAGCTTTAATTTTGCTTTCTTAAATCTGTATGTGTATTGCTTCTGTCAAAAACACTTTTGTTGTTTGGTTTTTATCCTGCTCACTATAAGAGCTATGATGGGGATTCCTCAATGGCAATGATTGAAATACTTTGAGCTGGCAGTCAACTGTTGCTTTAGAGTTGTAGTCAGCAGGTTTTAGTTTGGACCATGACCATTCAAGGATGTTCATAGCCTGCTATTTTGAGTTCAGAAGTATAGTTGTTTCCTTTTTCAACCAAAATCTCATTAATCATGTTGCTACATTATTGAGACTTTTAAGTCTTGCTGTAAGGGGAATTCATCAATGGATCCATGCCAAGACTTAAATTGCAAACTTTGTTGATTGTTGCTTGAGGTCTCTGTTATCCAGCCACTGTTAGGGATTCATATTTGACTGCTCTTCCTAGATCAATTAGCTACATGATTAAAACTTTGCAAAAGAACTTTGACTGTTTAGGAACAACATTTTTTATTTTCTAAACCAAGTACTTCTTGAACTCACAGCCATTTTGGTAGGGCTGTCTTGATTTGAATTTGTTCAACCTATTTTACTCATACTGTTTGGATCTGGTATTTGCATTGGTGCCAAGATTAGTCTTTGCTTCTGTTTTAAGCAAGGCTGTTTGCTTTAAGTTTGAAATCAGGTAGCTGGCATTGCTTTGTGCTAAGAGGTTGTATTCTCTACTGAGGGACTTGGCAGCCACTTTATTGTTTGTTGTTTGCTTTGAGTTTGAGATCAGTTGGTCTCCGTTGTCTTGAGAGAACCCTAGTTCAGCTGGTATGAATCAGTCCACATTATGAATCACTGTCTGGTTCATTTGGCTTTTGGTTGGTATGTGTGACTAGTTGTGTTTTGGTTTATGAAATTTGTGCTGACATTGAATCTTTGGTTTCCACTTTGTTTGGACACAAGGTTGGTTTTGACGAACACAATTTCACCATATTACTACTCATATGCCATTTCCTCATTCTAAGTGTTTTTTTATCCAACTTTCTGTTGAGATTCATCCCATATCATGTTTGGAAGTTGCTCAGAACATCACTTTTGGTTGGTATGTGTGACCAATTGTAGTTTGGTTTATGAACTTTGTGCTGACATTGAATCTTTGGTTTCAACTTTGTTTGGACACAAGGTTGGTTTTGAAGAACACAATTTCACCAACTTACTACTCATATGCCATTTCCTTATTCTAAGTGTTTTTGATCCAACTTTCTGTTGAGATTCATCCCATATCATGTTTGGAAGTTGCTCAGAACATCACTTTGCTTCAATTGCATTTGTTCTGGTCTTTTGATTTCAAAATGCATTTCAAAGTTTTACATTGCATGACCAATCGAATTTCAGCACGTGCATCGTTTGAAAATTTGAATGGTACCATCATGATCCTCATGAAAAATCAAGCAAGTTAGACTAAAATTTCATGAGATTTGGTGGAGATTTGAAGAAGTTATGATGAAATCGTATCTGGCTTTTTCACTTGGTTCTTAGCTTGTCAAAACCCAGAATTTGCGCTTTTTTTAGGTATATATGCAACTGGGTGGCTTGATACAATGGATGTATCACCACCCCAGTGGTTATTGCCTTGCCTTTAAGAACTTTTCCATACCAATGAACCTGTGTTCGACCCTCAGTTAGGGCGCTTTTTGTGTTTTTATATGATTTTCCATGTTTTGCTATTTTATCTTCTTTTTCCATTTAGTTTCATACGTGCATGATGGTTGGGTTGGTATTGTTTTAAGCCTATGACACCAAGGTCTTGGGTTCAAGCCTTGGGTGAGGCATTTCCTTATCTTTTAGCACTTGGTTTATTTTATTTTACTTTAATTTCATTTAACTTTCAATTTTACATAACTTCTTCATTTTTACTCCTTTTTAAGTGGTTCTTTTTTCCAAATTCTTGTTTTAATGTGTATTTTCATATGATGATTAAAGAATTCTAAAACTCTTATTTTAGAAACACTTTTCATTATGGGAAAATTGTAATTCATTTTAGGGTTTTGTACCCTCCTATTTCTCATTCCTTCATTTTTAAAACTTTGATTTTATTCTTCTTTGAGTTTCATTTGAAGATAACATAAACTGGGATTGTTGGTTTCCTTGTACATTTAAGTTTGAATTTTGACTTTGTTTGTATGCATTTAAATGGTTCATCTTTAAAAACTGTTGACTATCCCCATGAGATTTTGAACTGTTTTGTTTACATCGTTGTGACATTGTTGGTTTATGTATGATAACTTTTACCCTTTATCCTAACCTTAGGATTTGAGTTGCCGTACTCATAATTAGTCGTCTCGCCGTGGACATCCTTTACCCTTTATCCTAACCTTAGGATTTAAGTCGCTGTACTCATATTTAATCGTCCCACCGTGGACATCCTTTACTCGTTATCCTAGCCTTAGGATCTGAGTCGCCGTACTTATGTTTAGCGTCCCGCCGTGGACATTCTCTACCATAAAAATCTCAACGTAGGTTCAGGAGTCGCCGCACTCCATGTAAGTACTTCCCTATGAATGCTTACATCCCTCTGGAACCTTGATCACGGTCAAGAGTTCCTCACCCCTAGTTAGGGGAACTACGGTTGCTCTGATTCCATCCCCGTCAGAATACGTAGGCACGAGATGCGATTTCTTGGCGAATAAACTTTGTATATGCTTTATATCTTTACCCTTAGCACATTTCCTTTAGCAAACAAACTTCAGCAAACACAAATATTAACAAGAGGTTCCTGTAGAGTACTACAGACGTTTAGGATGTGAAATAGCTACCCTAGGCATAACCAACCCTCAAACCTTTAGATCTCTCTTTGCTTAGCTTTAGGCCTTGCTTTTTGCTTTGCATTTTTAAAGTTTTTTCTTTCTTTAAACCTTTCCTTTTTGGAGAAATTAAAGTCCAGTTGTGAATTGTAAGAATTAAGATTCAAGTTAATCAATAGCTTGGTATCACGATTCTCACCGCAACAGAAATGACGACTTCACTAGGGACATCCCCTAAGAGGGTTAAGCCCACCTTGTTTATATTTGTGTTTGTTATATGTTTGCTTCCTTGTATATTTATATATATTTGTACATATATATGTTTGTTTCTGGGTTTTTCTGTATGCAGGGTTGTTACCTTGAGTGGTAAGCATAAAGTCCTATACCCGGACTTGAGTGCACTTATGATAGGAAGGTGGTATATTCAAGAAGGCTTATAGGGAGTTGATTCCCGACCAAGCTGACTTGAGAAACCACCGCTCAGTGGAGGCCCTCGAGAGTAGTTTTGTTGAACGAGTATTCGTGAAAACATTACTACTTTCAACCTAGGAGCCTGTGACACTGAGGACTTTTAGTTACCTTTTACCCCCACTTGGCCTTTTAGGACGTAGTGCGATGGCTATGAGGGAGTATTCCCGAAGTAGTTGATACGCGATACTACACTCAGACAAGACTCTCTTGAGAATATTATTGATTTCCAAGTAGTTGGTGTATTGATAATATCCGAAAGATGGGTCGAGGACTCTGGGAACTTTGTTAGAACCCGTTATGCAGGTGCTTTACCTATAGTACACGCCCTATGGTTGGTTCGTTACCCAGACCTCATGTTGTGATCTCAAACCTTTGATCCTGTTATGTGTGTTTTGCATCCAGTCTTGCATAGCATTGCGTTGCATTTGCATCTTTGCATAGTTTGTTGCATACATCTGCTTGTCCAGTCGCTCATCTTCAGTTGTCCCCATCTTCCAGTGTGCCTTTGAGTCGTCAAACTGATTCCTCGACACCGATATCGGACTAGAGCCAACTATAGACGCAAGATGTCAGAACAAGAAGTACATAACGCAGATATCCGAATGGAGATCGATGAATTGAAATCAGGCGTGACTAAGCTCACCGAGATGCTTCAAGTCTTGATGGCCAGAGGAGAATCTCAAAGGACCGCCATTCAGAATGTTTCAAGTGGTGACCCTTCTCCTATTCAAATACCGCCTTCAACTTGGCCAGATTTTTGTTTACCTCCCAATTACTCTCCACCCCTTGCATCTACTGCTATGATTGGTCAGACTGTCAGACCAGTTTTTTAAGCTCCCGTCTTTACAGAGCCCAGACCTGTGGTCCATATTGTTGCCCAGAATGGTCGAGCTCCCTTTGAGACTCCTTTCTTTGACTATCATGCTGCCTGTACACAAGGAGAAGACCATGAAGATTTCGTTGAGCCTAAGATTGTCCGTGAATAGTTTCAGAACATAGACAAGAGACTCAAGGTCGTTGAGGGTACTGATTTATTCAACGTTGATGCAGACAATATGTGCTTAGTTTCTGGCCTCGTTATGCCTGCTAAGTTCAAGACTCCTAAGTTCGTAAAATATAAGGGTCACTCATGTCCAAGAGCCCATCTGGTCATGTACGTCTGAAAGATGGCAGCCTACACCAACAATCAGAAGCTGCTCATCCACTGCTTTCAGGACAGCTTGAGTGGTGCTTCTCTCAAATAGTATATGAACTTAGAGCATAACAGCATCCACTGCTTCCAGGATCTCGCCAACGCTTTTTTGAAGCAATAAAAATACAATTTAGACATGCCTCCTGATCACCGTAAACTTCAAAATATGTCTCAGAATGAAAAAGAGTCATTCAAAGAGTATGCTCAGCGATGGAGAGAGTTGGCTTCCCAGGTTGAACCGCCTCTAGTAGAGAAGGAGCTAACTGGAATGTTCATGGATACTCTGTCCCATATTTATTGGGAAAAGATGATTGGAAGTGTATCTTCAAGCTTTACAGATCTGGTGACTATTGGCCAAAGGTTAGAAGAAGGACTGAAAAATGGTAAAGTATCCAAAGCCGCTGAATCTTCTAGTGGTGCGAAGAAATCCTTTGGGACCTTCCATAAGAAGAAAGAAGATCAAACCAACGCTGTCATGGTTGAAGTGAGAAATCCTCGTCCCCAACCAAGGTATAATCACTCTGCTATTGCTGCCGTTACCCCCACTATTGTTGTTGTCACTGCTCCACGACCAGCTCAGATTCCTCGACATCCAACTGTTGGACAGAACCATTATCGAAATAGGAATCAATTTGATCCTATTCCTATGACATACACAAAACTTTATCCTGATCTGGTTCAACAAGGGCTGATCACTACAAATGCTTTGGAACCTCCTTTTAATCCCCCTCCAGCTAGATTTAGGGCTGATCTCCATTGTGCTTTTCATGGGGGTGCCCCAGGCCACGACTTGGAACATTGTTATGCACTGAAATCCAGAGTGCGTGAGTTGATTCAAATTGGAATCCTTGGTTTTAAGGATAGTCATCCGAATGTCCAGAACAATCCCTTGCCAGTACATCAAAGGTGAAGCTTCAGACTGACTTCAGCAGGCTGTCTTCCTAAACGCCAGTGTTTCAGACAAGACGGCTCATCCTTGTCTTGATTTAGTCACTAGGCCTTTTGTTTCTCGTTGTTTGTACTTTCGTTCATTTTGTTTAGGTTGTTTGCCTTCAAACTATGTTTGTACTTTTGTATTAACAAAATGAGCATTGCAAATTTTGATTCAATTCATTTTGTCTAATATTTGCATCTTTATGCTTTATCTTTTAAAATGTGCACCTTTTGTTCAAACTTTTGACATGCAAATATTTGAGGGAGTATGATGAAAACGTTATACCCATAACTGTTGCCAGTATGCTTTCAATTAAACTTTGTTGATGATGTAAGGCATTGTTTCAACTCCCAAACACTGGAGAAATAAGGAAGATAATCCCTCATTAACCCCTTTGAGCCTAGAAGTTGAAGTTTCTTTCTTTACAAAAACCTGCAATCTTAACCTTGGGGTGGGTAGTTCTTAGTTAACTCGGTTGTATGTTCATGTACTACACCTTTCATATAAAGGTTGCAACCACAATTTATTTTCCTTCGCACACAACAAACAAGTGTCGAAGATGTTTTTTAAGCCAACAAGCTGATGATGGCTCACTGTAATCATTAAAGGCAGACGGTCATTCTCTTTCTTCCAAAAAAATTTAATTTAAAAGAAAGAGCCCGCTAAGTCAAAACCTATGAAGGAGATTTAGGCAAAAATGGGGCATCCCGCTGACTGTAGTCTTCGCAAGAAACAGTTCAGGCAAAATTTAGGGATAATAAAAAGAGGAGATCTTTAAATCTTCACCCTGAAAATCCTCAATGTCAAAACAACCAAATGTTGTAGAGAAGTAGTGACTATCGTCTCAAGAGTCCTTGGATTTCTGAACCATCATCATGGCTATAATTAGTGCAATTCCTATAGGAACCTGAGTGTATATTCTGAGTTAACTGAGCATAGGACTGAAGATCATCACGTAGATTGGGTGGGCACAAATAAACTTTGACCCTTTATCCTTTGTTTCTTAAACCGTGAACTAGGCCACGCTACAACCCTAAAAAGACCTAATTGAAACAAGGTTATTTTGAAAGCATACTACAACAAGGTTGCGTAAACTGACTCCAAAGGATCTTTGCAAATCAATTATTTTGGCAGTACACCTGTGCTTTAAACTTTGAGTGTCTTGAACCACCGTGTTCTAACCAATGACTCATTTATGTTGCATCTTTCAAAAATGATGTTGATTTCAAAAGTTGTATGAACTTTACATTACCATGTTTGTATGAATACTTTTGTTTGCAAACTGGCTTTCCTCTCAAGGAATTTTCAAACAATGAGAAACTTGGTCGGTGATCCTATCAGGGGCAAGTTCTTTTCACATCCTGTCGAAGAATCAGTTCAATATTTGTTTAGGGCAAGGTCTTCTCAGATTTGGTTTATCCAGAAGATTTTTCAAGACTTAGACTGGGGCAAGCTTTCCAAGCACACATTGGATTAGTCATCTTCAACATCAAACATGCTGAAGCAATTATCAGTTCATCTACAACAGACAGCTAACCTGAGGCAGTTTACTTGAAGAATCCCCAAGCAGCTCTTCATCCTTCCTACAAGGATCATCAACTTGACACATTTTACCATTGTGGCAGAGAAGTGCCTAGCAGTAGCATCTTTAGTCCCCAAACAAAATGAAAGTGATCTCTGTGTTAAGGAATCAGTCTTCTAGTCTTGTCTTCTCACCAAAGGAGTCGAGCCTTGTCATTTGCATTTGCATTTGCATTTGATCATATATCATCTGCATAATTCATATTCATATGCATAACATGAGTGTTTCATCCTCATTTTCATTTCTCCCGAGGTCGTGTTTTATCCACGTCTTACCTTGTGGTTAAAGTCCAACTCACTTGGCACCTACCAAACAGATTTTTGTGTCATGCCTATCTGATGGTTTTCCAGATATTTACCTTGATTCTGATGTTTTTCCAGAATCTATCTGATGTTTTTTCGGATATGTTTCTCTCTCTGATGGTTTTCCAGATTGAGTCTTTGTTCTGATGTTTTTCCAGAACTTATCTGATGGTTTTCCAGATATTTACCTTGATTCTGATGTTTTTCCAGAATCTATCCGATGTTTTTCCGGATATGTTTCTCTCTCTGATGGTTTTCCAGATTGAGTCTCTGTTCTGCTGTTTTTCCAGAACTTATCTGATGGTTTCCAGATATTTACCTTGATTTTGATGTTTTTCCGGATATGTTTCTCTCTCTGATGTTTTTCCAGATTGAGTATTTGTTCTGATATTTTTCCAGAACTTATCTGATGGTTTTCCAGATATTTACCTTGATTCTGATGTTTTTCCAGAATCTATCCGATGTTTTTCCGGATATGTTTCTCTCTCTGATGTTTTTCCAGATTGAGTCTTTGTTCTGATGTTTTTCTAGAACTTATCTGATGGCTTTCTAGATATTTACCTTGATTCTGATGTTTTTCCAGAATCTATCCGATGTTTTTCCGGATATGTTTCTCTCTCTGATGTTTTTCCAGATTGAGTCTTTGTTCTGATGTTTTTCCAGAACTTATCTGATGGTTTTCCAGATATTTACCTTGATTCTGATGTTTTTCCAGAATCTATTCGATGTTTTTCCAGATATGTTTCTCTCTCTGATGTTTTTCCAGATTGAGTCTTTGTTCTGATGTTTTTCCAGAACTTATCTGATGGTTTTCCAGATATTTGCCTTGATTCTGATGTTTTTTCCAGAATCTATCCGATGTTTTTCTGGATATGTTTCTCCCTCTTATGTTTTTCCAGATTTAGTCTTTGTTCTGATGTTTTTCCAAAACTTAATCTGATGGTTTTCCATATATTTACCTTGATTTTGATGTTTTTCCAGAATCTATCCGATGTTTTTCCGGATATGTTTCTCTCTCTGATGTTTTTCCAGTTTGAGTCTTTGTTCTAATGTTTTTCCAGATACTCCCTTTAAATTCCGATGTTTTTCCAGAATCTTTTTGATGTTTTTCCGGATATATATATATGTATATCTTTTGTTCTGATGTTCTTCCAGAACTCCATTGTTGCTTATCTGATGTTCTCCCAAATATGTCTTCAAACCTTTTCCCGTACATTTAAATACCCTTCTAAAATGTTTCAGATGAACCTTCAAAATATATGTCTCCAATGTGCTTCTTTGGATATGTTCCGGAGTTTATTCGATGTTTTTCTGAGTATCTCTGGTATATTTCAGAGTTCATTCGATGTTCTTCCGAATGTCTCTGATGTTTGTTTCTGTGTCCCTGTTATATTTCTCAGGTTTCTCCTCACCTCATTCATTGATATTTTGAATGTTGTGACTCTTTTCCATCCAGTTCCGTTCATGGATGATGTCTGTTGTTTCCCCAGTGTGTCGGGTCCCCTGTGAGTAATTACTCATCGTATTGCCGTTCTTTAATTTTTGCTTGTGTGTCTGAATTTTTCTTGCATCCAAGCATCATAAAGCATCATTTAGTATTCATTGCATTTAAGCATTTTTCCTTTTGTATACCATCCGATCTAAGGGACAAAATTTCTGGTTTGCTATATTTAAATACCTTTCACTATGATTCTATGAGGATTATCATCTCTCATTGCCATCTGGTTAAGATATTTAAATAGGGGCATTTGTTGCACCCCAAATTTTGACCCCTTAAATCTTCATCATCATTCTAGGATCATTTCATTTGATTTTTTAACCTTAACCTACTTCAAGTTTGTCTTTGTTAAGTTACAGGTGAACCAGGATTCCGTACAGTCAGAAATCGAAGTTTCGACGGTTTAATCAGTCAATGTATTGGATTGGTTCTCCATTAAAAAAGCCTCTACATCATCAAATATACTCCATTGGGTCAAACATGAGTCCAATTTGAGGTTGTCACACAAAGATCAGGAACAATGCAGTTCAAGATCCCCGATTAGGGTTTCTGATTAGAAAAAGTCAATTGTGGTTCGAATTTTGATTTAAAAGGTGCTCCAATGATGTAATTATGGTCCATTAAGCTCACATGGCTTATGGAAGTCCACTTAAGAAGTTTTAAGGCCTCAGAAGACCCAGAACGTCAACAGGTGACTTGGTAGTCATCGATCGATCGTTCGGTTGACCGAAAAGTCAACTCTCCAACCATAAGGAATTTGACCTCAAGGTGGGAAGAAAAAATGTTTCTAATGACATTTACACCTATCCATGAAGTTTCATGACCATTGGATCAAGGATTGAGGAGTAATCAAAAAAGTCGGAAATTAGGGTTTCGAAAGGGGCAATACCATAACTCCCTAACCACACATCCAAATGAGATGGTTCAAAGCTTGTTGGAAAGGTCTCGGCATGTCCTACAAAATTCTCACATTGGTACATGTGCAAAAAATTCATAGATTTGGAGTTATATCCAAAATCATCACAAGAGGGAGAAAACACTTAGAAAATTTCTAAGTTTCTGGCCTTTCAAATCATGTTTTCAGCCAACTTTGAGGAGTTTTTTGACCTAGTTCCACTTGGAATCTGAAGATCATGAAAACATGAAAGTTGTAGAGCTCCATGAGGGCTTTCCAAAAAGTACTAGAACATCTCCATATCCCTTGTGATCTGAGAGTTATGAATCCAACAAGTTAGGGTCTCAACACTTGAGTGCACCATTTCAACTTTTTCACAAATCCACTTTCGAACCACTCAAGCCATTCTCATCCATTTGATCAAGTCTTGGTCTGATATTGAGAGGGTTTGATGAGTAGAAATGCAGAAGAAAGAAGGGTTTGGTAGACATGGCAAGATGCAAGACATGTGACAATATTTTAATTAAAAAAACAAAGAAGAAAGAGAAACTTTTTGATGGAAGGTACAACTGTAGCGTCACCTCATACCCTTCATTTCACTTGTTTTTGCCCTGCAATGAGCCAAGAGCTTGAGTGTACAGCTGCCACATGATCTTGGATGGATTTTCTTCCAAGATTTCCCTCCAAAGGCCAAGACTGCAAATCTGCCCAAACTCTTCTCATGGCCTATAAATAGAGGCTCCATCCCAATGTATAAAACACACCAGAGCCATCCAAAACACAAGGAACACACATCTCTCACTCTTTCCCTCTTTGCTTGAAAGTGAAGAAATTCACAAAATCACCAAAAATTGCCTCTTTGCACTTTTCATACCAACACCATTTCCAGCCATGAAACCATCATAAAAACCATATACACACCCTTAAAGTCACCATTTGAAGCTATTCCAATAGTTAGTTTCATAAAAAAAACCATGGATCAAAAAGTCAACTGCCCACACACCATAGTTTGACTTTTATGCATATTTCAAGCCAAATCACTACACAAACCATTTTCTATCACCATGACACTTTGAGCACCTCGCACCCACGATATGTTAGCTTTCTAAAGTCTCAAATCACATATGGAGGTACACCTACTCAAACTGTCCACAAAGGTGCATTCTTTCTTCAAGAGGAAGCAATTTCACAAGCTTGTTCAAAGGGAAGGAATTCTTGATTTTTGCAGCTAGACTACAAGAGGTATGGTATTTTAGACTTATTCACTAATATACATCATCATGTGTTGATTGTTTGTGAGTTTAGTTTGTATATTACCATGTTGAAATAGTTTGTTAGTTATACTGTTAAAATGTATGATGAGGCTAGACATGTTAGGGTTGTATTGAGTTGATGTTCATTACTGCCAAGAACCTGTTCTCCTTGTTTAGTAATTGTCATTAGGGTTTGATTGGTGTTCCCTTTAAAGTCTTGTTTAAGGCTGATGCTAGGTGTGTGTAAGTGAATCTGAGTATCCCTGTGATCTTATCATTGATTTCTGTTTGAGGCGCCAACAGGACCTTGTTTAAGGCTGCTGCTTGATGTAGAGTAGAATCCTAACTTGCCTACATTTTTGAACTAGATTAGCTTGTTGTCTTATGTGCATAGCTGAACTTATGATGAGACTTAACTTCAAACATCATGATCTAATGGAACACACTTGGCTCTATGCTTGCTGTCCATTTAGTGTCTCTTCATTTTGGGGTTCTAACTGTCCTTGATGCAATATACTAACTGGTGTTTGTGTTGTGATGCCAACTTTGCTTTATTCTGTTTTAAACCAAAACTGTTTTCATTTTGTGAGAAGGATTGTTGATTATGGCTTGGCACTTCAACTTGCAAATCAACCAACTGATACATTAGAGTTGTAGTCAGTAGGTTTTAGTGTGAGATCACCACCTGTGAGTATCTTGAATCCATGGCCTGTTGAGGTGATCCATTTTGCTGTTGGATACATGCCTTTGAGGCATTGGTTTTTGTGTGTGTGTGATTTAACTTGTTTGAAGTCTCATGCTGTCCAGCCTCTGTTGAGGATTGTTATTAACTGCTTTTTCATAGTTCAAATTAGTTTACATGATTAAACTTTGAGAACTTTGGACTTTCTTGCACTTTGCAATGACAAAGTTTATCTTTCTTGAAACCATTAACTTTGATCTGAGCTTTAATTTTGCTTTCTTAAATCTGTATGTGTATTGCTTCTGTCAAAAACACTTTTGTTGTTTGGTTTTTATCCTGCTCACTATAAGAGCTATGATGGGGATTCCTCAATGGTACTGATTGAAATACTTTGAGCTGGCAGTCAACTGTTGCTTTAGAGTTGTAGTCAGCAGGTTTTAGTTTGGACCATGACCATTCAAGGATGTTCATAGCCTGCTGTTTTGAGTTCAGAAGTATAGTTGTTTCCTTTTTCAACCAAAATCTCATTAATCATGTTGCTACATTATTGAGACTTTTAAGTCTTGCTGTAAGGGGAATTCATCAATGGATCCATGCCAAGACTTGAATTGCAAACTTTGTTGATTGTTGCTTGAGGTCTCTGTTGTCCAGCCACTGTTAGGGATTCATATTTGACTGCTCTTCCTAGATCAATTAGCTACATGATTAAAACTTTGCAAATGAACTTTGAATGTTTAGGAACTGCATTTTTTATTTTCTAAACCAAGTACTTCTTGAACTCACAGCCATTTTGGCAGGGCTGTCTTGATTTGAATTTGTTCAACCTATTTTATTCATACTGTTTGGATCTGGTATTTGCATTGGTGCCAAGATTAGTCTTTGCTTCTGTTTTAAGCAAGGCTATTTGCTTTAAGTTTGAAATCAGGTAGCTGGCATTAGTTTGTGCTAAGAGGTTGTATTCTCTACTGAGGGACTTGGCAGCCACTTTAATGCTTGTTGTTTGCTTTGAGTTTGAGATCAGTTAGTCTCCCTTGTCTTGAGAGAACCCTAGTTCAACTGGTATGAATCAGTCCACATTATGAATCACTGCCTGGTTCAGTTGGCTTTTTGTTGGTATGTGTGACCAGTTGTAGTTTGGTTTATGAACTTTGTGTTGACATTGAATCTTTGGTTTCAACTTTGTTTGGACACAAGGTTGGTTTTGAAGAACACAATTTCACCAACTTACTACTCATATGCCATTTCCTCATTCTAAGTGTTTTTGATCCAACTTTCTGTTGAGATTCATCCCATATCAAGTTTGGAAGTTGCTCAGAACATCACTTTTGGTTGGTATGTGTGACCAGTTGTAGTTTGGTTTATGAACATTCTGCTGACATTGAATCTTTGGTTTTAACTTTGTTTGGACACAAGGTTGGTTTTGAAGAACACAATTTCACCAACTTACTAATCATATTCCATTTCCTCATTCTAAGTGTTTTTGATCCAACTTTCTGTTGAGATTCATCCCATATCATGTTTGGAAGTTGCTCAGAACATCACTTTGCTTTAATTGCATTTGCTCTGGTCTTTTGATTTCAAAATGCATTTCAAAGTTTTACATTGCATGACCAATCAAATTTCAGCACATGTGCATCATTTGAAAATTTGAATGGTACCATCATGATCCTCATGAAAAATCAAGCAAGTTAGACTAAAATTTCATGAGATTTGGTGGAGATTTGAAGAAGTTATGATGAAATCGTATCTGGCTTTTTCACTTGGTTCTTGCCTTGCCAAAACCCAGAATTTGTGCTTTCTTTAGGTATATATGCAACTGGGGTGGCTTGATACAATAGATGTATCACCACCCCAGTGGTTATTGCCTTGCCTTTAAGAACTTTTCCATACCAATGAACCTGTGTTCGACCCTCAGTGAGGGCGCTTTTTGTGTTTTTATATGATTTTCCATGTTTTGCTATTTTATCTTCTTTTTCCATTTAGTTTCACACGTGCATGATGGTTGGGTTGGTATTGTTTTAAGCCTATGACCCCAAGGTCTTGGGTTCAAGACTTGGGTGAGGCATTTCCTTATCTTTTAGCACTTGGTTTATTTTATTTTACTTTAATTTCATTTAACTTTCAATTTTACATAACTTCTTCATTTTTACTCTTTTTTAAGTGGTTATTTTTTCCAAATTCTTGTTTTAATGTGTATTTTCATATGATGATTAAATAATTCTAAAATTCTTATTTTAGAAACACTTTTCATTATGGGAAAATTGTAATTCATTTTAGGGTTTTGTACCCTCCTATTTCTCATTCCTTCATTTTCAAAACTTTGATTTTATTCTTCTTTAAGTTTCATTTGAAGATAACATAAACTGGGATTGTTGGTTTCCTTGTACATTTAATTTTGAATTTTGACTTTGTTTGTACGCATTTAAATGGTTCATCTTTAAAAACTGTTTACTATCCCCATGAGATTTTGAACCGTTTTATTTACATCATTGTGACATTGTTGGTTTATGTATGATAACTTTTACCCTTTATCCTAACCTTAGGATTTGAGTTTCCGTACTCATATTTAGTCGTCCCTCCGTGGACATCCTTTACCCTTTATCCTAACCTTAGGATTTGAGTCGCCGTACTCGTATTTAGTCGTCCCGCCGTGGACATCCTTTACCCGTTATCCTAGCCTTAGGATCTGAGTCGTTGTACTCATGTTTAGCGTCCCGCCGTGGACATTCTCTACCATAACAATCTCAATATAGGTTCAGGATTCGCTGCACTCCATGTAAGTACTTCCCTATGAATGCTTACATCCCTCTGGAACCTTGATCACGGTCAAGAGTTCCTCACCCCTAGTTAGGGGAACTACGGCTGCTCTGATTCCATCCCTGTTAGGATGCGTAGGCACGAGATGAAATTTCTTGGCGAGCAAACTTTGTATATGCTTTATATCTTTACCCTTAGCACATTTCCTTTAGCAAGCAAACTTTAGCAAACACAAATATTAACAAGAGGTTCCTGTAGAGTACTACAGACATTTAGGATGTGAAATACCTACCCTAGGCATAACCAACCCCCGAACCTTTAGATCTCTCTTTGCTTAGCTTTAAGCCTTGCTTTTTGCTTTGCATTTTTAAAGGTTTTTCTTTCTTTAAACCTTTCCTTTTTGGATAAATTAAAGTCCGGTTGTGAATTGTAAGAGTTAAGATTCAAGTTAATCAATAGCTTGGTATCACGATTCTCACCGCAACACTTTACCGCCATGAAATCATGTTCTAACAGGTTGATTTCCTTCCCAAAACAAGAATCAACAAGTGTGATATGTAGCATTCAATACAAATTAGTATTTTAATTTCACAAAGCCTATAAAAGAGACTTCTCTTCATTCACAAAGGGAGGGACGATTTTGAAAAGAGATATACACAAAATCATATATATACTCAGTATTAGCATCACGCACGAGAACAACAGCAACATCACAACAATGATCAGGCAGAATAAAAAACAGCAGCATAGCAGTAGAGAAAAGGACACGTTTTAAATAGAAAGAAAATTCACCACACATACGAACCAAAGAAGCATCATATGCAGTATTCAAAATAGCAATTCACGAGGTACATGCATTGCAATAGAAAACCAGAGAAAAGAGATACCTTCAACGTTAATGAAACTGTCGAAATTGCGATACCACCGTGAATTGACAAAGAACTTCACCAGACCTTTGAAAAGAATCCCATAACGGTCCGTTAATCATTATCAATTGATTCCCAACGAGAAACTCTGCGAGACCAATTCAATCGCAAACTTCTGTTGCAGGTACGTTCTTCTTATTCTTCAATATTGTGTTGTTGGTATACGTTGCCTTGTGAATCCGGGAGTTTTTAAAATTAAGTGAAGAAGCATGACACAAGTGAGAGAGAGAAGTTATATCGAAATCATGATAAAAGGAGAAACGGTCGGATGAGTGGTCCACGCGAAGGGAAAGGTGATGACCGGTGATGTTGAGAAACGACCATTTGAAATGACTGATATGCAATCGAGAGAAAGAGAAAGGGAAAGTGTTTCTGAGGAGAAAACACATAGGAGATACGAAAGAGAGAGAGCACGGGTTGAGAGAGAGAAAGAAGTTTGATGTTTGGTTTATTCTTACTCTCTTAGTGATCCTTGTATGATGGTCTGTTGGGTCAAGTAGAAAGAAGGTTATCCCGACCCAACCTTCTGGTTTTTTTGTGGTGACATGGGTTGTGGATCAACCCATTATCCTGCCTCATTTGTTCATACCCCCCCCCCCCCTTTTTGATTAACTTAAATTTAAATTTAATAATTTAATTTAAGTTAATCAGTTTTATTATTAATCTGGATATTAAATTTAGTTTATTTAACTTTTATTTAGATTAAGTCAATCAATTTATTAAATTTAATTTAATTAGTTTTCTATTTTGTTTTTTATGTAATTTGTTTTAATTAGATTTTAAGTTTAATCCCAATAATCCTCGTTTTTGTAGTTAAATTATGTTGTACATAATACCGATTTCTTATAATCCCTTGTGGCCCAGTTTGTTAGTTCTGAATACGTGCTTTAATTAATTGATCTTCATGATATTCATTGTGATCTGATTACATGACTTGTTATTTGCCTTGTACACATGTTGTTGTACTCTTAATTCTATTGTTTATCTGTTCCCACTCCAAAGGAAAAAGGTCTCTTCCTCGTTGACTGCCATGTCACACGTGACAATTATAAGCCCTTATCCTTATCCTAACCTTAGGATTAGAGTCGTTGCACTCCATGCAAGCGTCCTACCATGGACCTTCACCATTCATTCCATATTTTACTAGCCTTAAGATCGGAGTCGCTGCACTCCATGCAAGCGTCCTGCCATGGACCTTCACCATTCATTCCCTTTTTTCCTAGCCTTAAGATCAGAGTCGCTGCACTCCATGTAAGTTCTTTCCATGGACACTTACCTCCCTTCCAACTTAACTTAGACTTGGAGTCGTCGCACTCCACGTAAGTGTCTCACTATGAACACTTACTCCCCCCTTTGGAACCTTGACCACAGTCAAGAGTTCCTCACCCTTGTTGAGGGAAACTATGAATGCTCTGATTTTATTCCCGTCAGGATACGTAGGCACGAGATGCGATGTCTTGGCGAGTATACTTAGGACTAACACCTTAGGTCATTCCCTTAGCAGACATATAACAAATAACAAAATAACACAAATAAAACAAGAAGTTCCTATAGAGTACTACAGATGCTTAGGATGCTGACACATTCCCTAGGTATAACCAACCCGTCGAACCTTAGATCTCCTGCGTTATTTTACAGTGCAGTTAGGATTTTCTTTGATCTTTACCCTTTCCTTTGGATAAATCAAGGTTCGGTGGTGAATTCAAAGACTTGTGATTCAAGTTAATTAATAGCTTGACATTCGATTCTCACCGCAATATTATGCTCATTCGAACGAGAATGAGAAATCAGAGCGCTTGTAGTTCGACTACGGGAAAAGGTTTGGACGGAAAATGTGGAAAAAGAAAAGGTAGAAAAAACTTAAGGTAGATTTAGAATAAGGGAAAAATATGGAAGTGAGCTCTCCAAGATCATCGCAATCTTGTGCCTACGTATCTTACATTCAGACGAGAATGAAGAATCAGAGCGTTCATAGTTCGTGAAACTACGACATTGTGGTTGGAGTTTTAGGAGACGAAAGATTGAATGATATGCAACCCAAAGGGCGTGCCTCGAGAGCAGTCACTCAAGAATCCAAGGAATGCGAGACTTCAAGAACTCAGTTCTTTCATGATTGAACGCAAAAATATTTAATAAAGATTAAGTGTTTTAAGATGAAAGGTTGAATGATCAACAACCCAAGGCATGCGCCCCAAGAGCCATTCATTCGAAGATCCAAGGAATGCGAGACTCCAAGAACCTCCTTCTTTTGTATGTTGATTAAGAAAACATTTGAAAAATATTGAATCGGATTGGTTGTGAAAAGAGGTGAGAATCAATCCTAGTCCTTCGGGGTGCTCCTAGTAACAAAACCATGAAAGGAGCAAGTGTGTGCATTTGGTTGATGGTGAATGCTAATAAGAAATCGACTTACGAGGGTGTTTTGGAAATGAGTCGACGAAGTATCGAGAATTAGTTTGAAAATGGTTTAGTCTATGCTAGTCCCTAGGGGTGCTCTTAGTAAACAAACCATAATCAAAAAGCGAGTAAAGTGCATACATCAGAATGGGAGTGGGGTACATGTAAGTTACACGGAATTGCACGAAATAAATAAGGTCATTGTCAGGTAGCCCAAAATGAAGCCGTGTGTGTGAGGTGTCCTAAACTAAGCAATGAGCAAGAGTCGGACAAAATCTCCTTGTTGGGGTTTCTGTATAAAGTCTAAGTTTTGCTGCTCGGAAAAGTAACCAACAGTCCACCAATTGAGTCTTTTTAGGGTTTCGATCGTTTTAGTGTGTTTTTGAATGATATGAACAAAGTGTGAATAATATGACAAGATGAACAAATGAATATGATATGGACAATAATATAAACAAGATATATTTGACAAGAAAGTAAAGCAAGATAATATGAACAAAAATTAAAGTTTGTGGTTAGTGATTAATTGTTATTTAATATTGAATCGGATGAATCGAGTTGACTTTAGCGCTAAACCATCATAGCACGATCTATGATGAATATCATGCTATAAGAGGTCGCACAATAATGATGTTAGTGCTAAAACACGATGGAGAAACGATATTGTGCATCATTCTCCAAGGAAATTGTGCCACACGAAAATAAAAATGGATGATCTCGTCTTAATCACAAACTTTTGTCGGTTAATCGAAGGTAACCTATACCGATCCCAAAGTATAGAAAATGATCTCGATGATCACTCACTACAGATTTGAAATAATGAAGGTAAAACAACCTTAATCAACCAACATTCATGAATAGAAAGACTTCATCGATCTAAAGTTGGAAAAAAAAGAAAAGGAAATAGAATGGAAATTAAGATAAATGGATTAAGAATAATGGAAAAAACACAAAACTAATTAGGCAAATGGTCAATAGTAAAATATTAAAAGATTATTATTTGAGAACAAACTTGAAATAACCTAACTAAAAAAATTATTAAAAAAAAACACAAAAAAAACAAGAGGGGAGGGCCGCTGAAATCTATGGGTGTGTGCATATGAATCAATGTTATCATAGGCTTGAAATATGTGTCCAACATTCACCTTCAACAACCAAAAAACAATTTAAAACAAAAGAAGGGTTGTAAGCGAAATGATACTTCAAAAAATAGAAAGCCCATTAGCAAATCCACAAAAGGCACATATCAAAACAATATCAGTTTCTTTTTTTTTATATTACAAAATAAGGTAAAAGGGTTAGAAGCACTATTAAAGAGGATGGAGAAAGTCACAACATAGCATGTCATCATCTTTAATATATATTTTTTATAGAAAAAAATAAAACAAGTTATGGGTTTCAAAGTAACACGCTCAGAAGAATGAAAACAAATTCCTCTTCATCATCGTGTCGTGCTTCAAACGAAAAGCAAGAAATATTGTTTTCAACCTTATATTGCGTCCGTCTCGCTTTCGTCTTTGCTTCCACATCGAAAACGATGTAACCCTTTACTGTTCGTTGCTCAGGTTTGTACGATTTTGCGTTTGAGTTTCATTTCATTCTCACTTTGTCTCTCTTCTTTTGTGTTCTGATTTGTGATTTTGGTCTGGTGATTTAGGGACTTTGGGTTGAAGAAAGAGAGGTTTGTGGGTTTGCAAAAAAGAAGGGTTTTTGATAAGGGAAGGTTATGCGCGATGTGTTTCCAATTTAGGGTCGCGAAAATGAGAAAGGTGGAGGAGGTTTTCGAGCAGAGTTTTTGTGGCTCAAGAGAGCTTGAGGAAATGGAGTGAATATGATGTTATATTTGTAGGATAAAGGAGGATATTTGTGGAATGAGTTCGTTGTGTGATTTTTGTGAATTTGAGTGACGTTGTTGTGTATTGATTCTTACTGCAGGTTCGTTTGGTGACGTTGTGCGCAAAAAAAGTTTTCTCCTACATAATGGTTTTGGAACGGTGATAACGTTGGTACAAGTGGGGTCAGCGTATGCATTATTATGTGACATCGGTTGTGACTTATGTGTGAGCAGATATGATATTTGTGAAAATAGTTTTTCTTTTGGCTATTGTGTTATTATTACATGGTTACATGTCATGTTTTGGCGTTTTGTGAGGTCATTTGAGGTTTGTTGCTGCTTTTTGCAGGTGAAGATTCCTTGGCTTGGCTGTGTTGCGTGAAAGTGGCTGAATAGAATGGGTATTGGAATTTCATATTTCACTCGCTGGTACATAACATTAGGCTGGTTGGAAAGTTTGTGTGGCCTTTGGCATTTTTTGTGTGTCATGTGAAACATGGGATGGTGTGATGTTGGTAGCAAGAAGATTTGGATTATTTCTTGATGTGTGAATGTTTCAGTATATTATGTTGTATTGAAATTGGTTGGCATCATATTGGAATGACTTTTTTTAAAACATAGGCTTGTAATACTTGTAAATGGCCCTTTTGAAATGATTTTTTTCTTCTTTTTTTTTGTGAGTATTGTAATGGGCTTTATTTGTAGTAACAATGAGCTTATTATATAATGACATGGTTTGTTGATAATGGTTATTTGTAGATTTTTGTGTAAATGTTTTTGATTTTTAAAAAAATGGTTTGAATGGAAGTGGATATAATTTGATGGTGAACACTAAATTTAGGATGGACTTTGATTATTGTTATGGATTGAAATGGATGATAGTAAAGAAAAATGGATTTTGAATTAGACAATGGATATTTAAAATGGACATGTGGATAATAAAAAAGGACTAAAATGGACATAATGGGTTTAAAATAGATAATAAAATAAATGGATAATGAATAATAATAATAATTGGGTTAGATATTATGGATAAAATGAAAATGGAAATGAATGAACTGCCCTTGAGAAGCTGTGACTCAACCATACATTACCCTTGATGAACTCTGTTATGTATCTTGATTAACATGACCAGTCCTTGATAATCTTCGGTCATGAAGACCTTGTACAACCTGATAACCTAACCTAGTGCAGGTGAGTTGCCTGACACAAACCCTAATTGGAACCTCATACACACATCACTTAAATTATGCACCCTAGATTTAATCAAGACACAAACTCTTATATGACCAAGATTATACCAAACCTTCACTTGCACTGAAAACATCACTGCACACACCCTTGCCCTGAATAAAACTCAACTAAGCCTTGACTTAATTCATTTCAACCTTACAAAACCCTGAGTTTAGACCACAAGCAGAAGCAACATATTATTGGATTTTTGAATAACTGTTAGTGGGTGGAAATACAAATGAAAGTTATACACAGGTTGGACAAATTTGAGGTATGACAGATGCCCCTATCTAATTGGCTTACACCTAGTAGGATGAACTGCTACGACGTTCACTCTTTTAAGGTGTAAGTCGATTAGATATGAAGAAGATCAAGAATTTGTCCAAAAAGAAAGAAAATGCTTGGGAGGTGGAATAACGAATCAATGTCAACCCTTGAGTGGACACTGAATAACTTGCAAGGATCGTCATCACCAAAAGGATGATAACATAAAGTTCTAACACCGAAAGGATGACAGACCTACCACCAAAAGGATGATAGTAAACTCACACGACTCAACTTGTTATTATCAAAAGGATAACAGTAACCACACTCACAAACCTTTCACCAAAAGGATGAAAATAAGGTCAAGACTCACTATTACCAAAAGGATAATAGTAAGCATACACACGGATTTCCAACACCAAAAGCATGACGAGTCTATCACCAAAAGGACGATAATGAACACACACGACTGGATAACCCTTCACCAAAAGGATGAAAGTGAGGTCAAAACTTGCTATTACCAAAAGGATAATAGTAAGCATACACACAGAGACCCTTCACCAAAAGGATGAAAGTGAGGTCAACGCTTGCTATTACCAAAAGGATAATAGTAAGTACACATAGACAACTCTGACGCCAAAAGAATGACGGATCTATCACCAAAAGGATGATAGAGAACACACACACAGAAAGATATTTGACACCAAAAAGTTGACAGACCTATCACCAAAAGGATGATAGTGGACACACGACTCTGACACCAAAAGGATGACGAATCTACCACCAAAAGGATGACGAATCTACCACCAAAAGGATGATAGATGACACACGACCCCGACACCAAAAGAATGACGGATCTATCACCAAAAGGATGATAGAGGACACAGACGACTCTGACACCAAAAGGATGACGAACCTATAACTAAAAGGATGATAGTAAACACAACTCTGACACCAAAAGGATAACAAATCTATCACCAAAAGGATGATAGAAGACACAGAGATATATGACACCAAAAGGATGACAGACCTATCACCAAAAGGCTGATAGTAAACACACGCAAATACCCTTCACCAAAATGATGAAAACAAGGTCACAACTTACTACTACCAAAAACATAATAGTAAGCAAAACGATATCAAAGGCTGTCATTCACCAAAAGGATGATATAAACTTCCTAATGAGAACCACCAACACCAAAAGGATGAAGTTTAAGTTGAAATGACATGAATGGCTACCCCCAAAAGAATGATAGTAAATTTCCGATTTTGAAGAATTGCCAACACCAAAAGGATGAAGGCCAGGTTGAATTGACAAGATTTGGGTACCACCAAAAGGATGATAGTGAGGTTATTGACAAAATTTCAAGCTGGATGTATGATGAGTAAGACTTGTCCATAGACATCAACAAAAGGTTGAAGCAAAGAAGTCATTAAAGAACACCATCCTTATCAACAAAAGGTTGAAAGGAACCAACCCACTGGGGAACGCCCAAGAGGAAGGTAAAAATATGTACAGATAAAAACTAACTGACTGGTATGAGGATAAAAAACTCCATCAACAAAAGGTTGAATAGAACCAATTCAATGAGGAACGCCCACTGACTCGGAGAAATGATACTAGTTGAGCTAGGGATGAAAACTTCATCAATAAAAGGTTGAGGAGACAAATCAATGAGGAGCGCCCGCTGACTTGCTTGAATATCACCGCTTCATCAACAAAAAGTTGAAGTAACTCCATGAGGAATGCCCATTAACTTGGAGAAGATTCCCCTGGCTAGGCTGAAGATCATCTTGAAATCTTGTCTTGATCAACAAAAGGTTGAAACAACTTCGTGAGGGACGCCCACTGATTTGAAGAAGATGCCCTCGACTATGATGAAGATCACCTTGAGCTTGATCAATAAAAGGTTGAAGCAACTTCATGAGGAACGCCCACGAATTTGAAGAAGATGCTTTTGGCTGGGCTAAAGATCGCCTTGGAATCTCGAGATTGATCCTAGATCTTGACTATGCATGTATGAATGCTTGATCTTATAATTATATTCCATATTGGATGGAAATGTAATGCAAATGATGATGCACGGAGATGCAAGTGTTGGGGAAGTACGGTTTTTTTTTGTATGCAAATAATGCACATGATGTTGAATGCGATGCGTATAATTGCATATAGGTGATTGGATATGTTGTGAGGATGCCAGCACGGTGGACTTTTGGTAGTTGCCAATATGGATTGGACTTTGGGTGGTAGGAGGGTTTGATTTCCTCGACACTCAGCTTTTGAAGACGTCATGATTGAAGCAGAGGGAGATGCTTTTGATGCCTCAAGTTTCATTACTCATTAAATTATTGTGAGTTCGTTCTGAAAAATGAGCGTAGCAACGTGATCGACTCATGAAGGTCGTGCTTTTTCTCTACACTCGATGATTACTAGTGTTCAGCCAGATCTGCTTGATCAACTTGAAAGTACATAGAGAGTTTTCCTTTTGCAACTGGTTTTGCCCCAGTCCGAACATGGTAATAATTTGCCCTTGATTAACCAGTTCTAAAGTGATTTGATCTTTGGGAAGCTGAACTTATGAAATGACTTGCCCCATATCGAGCTATTGAAGGATTTCCCCAAATTGAGGGTTTTGAGGTAGTCTTGACCCGGGTCGACACCACTGAGAGCTCAAGTTCCTCTTCGATTTCCCCTTATTGGAGTTGCTTTGATGTCTAGCACCGATTTATAGTTAAAATTTCTCATTCACAAATGGTAATCTTAATGTAATTCTCATGCAAGTTTTGAAAAAGCCGTTTATTCGAAGTGTTGATATTGTGAGACTAATGGACCTTTAGTCCAGACGTTGTGCTGATTGTGCTAGTGTGTGAAAGATATAGCAAGGAGAATGACACCAATGCTGAAGATTAGCAAATATGTGGACAGTCAGTCTATGCAACCCTGCAATCGTATGCTTTCAAAATAAACCTCACCTCAATTAGGTCTTTCGAGGGTTGTAACGTGGTTTGGTTCACGGCTATTGAAACAAAGGATATTAGGCTCAAAATTTGATTTATACCCACCCCTTCTTCTTGATAAATTCTAGTCCTATGTTCAATTAATTCTGCATATGTTTGTCTTCTAAAAGGGTTGACGGTGTAAGGGTGATGATTCAAGGTTTGCTCGAAATGGCAGTCACCTTATTTTATTTTTGATGGATGTCAATGACCTGTTGATTTTGACATGGTGGTCACTGGATATTATTTTGTTTTTTTTTAGGATTTAAGAACCCCTTTTGCTTTTAATCCCTGACTTTTGCATGAACTGATTTCGCTTTTCGAGTCCATCAGGATTGCCTTAATTTTTGCCAAAGTCTTCTTTTGAGGTGTTCGACTTAGCAGACTTTTGATTTTTGATTTTGTTTTTGATTTTGTTGGAGGATTGTGACTGAACACTACCCTGCCCCAGGTTGAGTGTAAGGGTTTGAATATCCGAAGGAAACTGCTACTTCTTGGCTCGAAGTGGTTTACTAGGGATTATCCTGTCTCTCTAGTGTTTGGGAATTGAAAGAATGCATGTACGTCATCAGCATGATTTTATCTGAAAACATACAATTTGCAATTATGGGTATTTTGTTTTCATCATCCTCCCTCCAATTTTTGATAAAATAACAGTTGATAAAGAGAGTGAAGTGGAAAAATATGTGTCTATGCTTTGTAGTAAATGGAGAAAATGCGTGAATACAACATAACTAATTCTGAACTTGCATAATCACTACATTAATAAAACTAAATACGAATGACAATGTTTAAAGCAAAAAATACTTAAACAAACAAAGACAAAATATAATAATGCAAATGACAAGATGGCATGATGACTGCCTTCTTCGTGGAAAATAAACTTCCTTTCTTGACTTGATGCTGACACTAGCTTGGAGGCGACAGAGGGTTGTTTGTGGCATTCAGAGTCCTCCCTTTGAATGTGAGAAACTTTGAGTCAAACACATCTTGAACTTTGTGTTTGAAGGCTCTACAGTCCTCGATCTGTGCCCTAGAGCGCCTTTATGATACTCACAGTGAGCATTAGCATCATAGTCTAGAGGAATGACAGTTGGTGAAGCTAAGCCTCTCAGGGTGATCATCCTATCCTTCAGCAATTCAAAAAAGATCTGTGCATATGTCATAGGTAGATGATCAAAGTTTCTATCTGGCCTCTTCATCCTTTGCTGATTTGGTTGACATTGTTGTTGAGAAGCTCGTTGTTGTTGATTATGAGGTGGACATTGATACCCTTGCTAATGATATGATTGTTGATGAAGAGCCTGTTGTCGATTCTTTAGAGCTTGAATAGCTAGTTGATAAGGTATTGGAGCCTATTGTGCAGTAGCAGTATACGGATACTAGTATGGCATTTGAACAGGCACTAGAGAAGGAGCTTGTTGAGCTTGCCCTTTCTGAGCCGAGACGACGTTTGTTTTACCCTCCTTTTTCTTGTATCCATTGAATGGTTCTTTGCTCTAGACTGGCTACTAGAACCTCCTTGAATTTTTCCTCTTTTTAAACCTTCTTCAATTCTCTCACCGACGATCACCAAGTCGAAGAATCCAGAAGACACACTACCAATCAACTTTGCATAGTATTGGCCTTGCAAGGTACCCATGAAGATGTTAATAAGCTCAGGGTTAACAAGTGGTGGATGCACTCTTACTGCTAGTTCTCTCCAGCATTGTGCGTACTCCTTAAAAGATTCATTTTCCTTTTGAGTCATACTCTAAAGTTGAGTACAGTTAAGAGCAAGGTCAATGTTATATTTGTATTTCCTGACGAACGCTTCAGCTAACTCAGCCCAAGTGCGCACACTACTACGCTTCAGTTGCATATACCATTCGAGAGATGCTCCAGACAAGTTGTCTTGGAAGCAATGAATCATCAGTTTTTCATCCCTGGGCCATCTTGCGACAATACATCTTTAGATGAATGTTGGGACAACTGAGACCTTTGTACTTTGAGAATTCTGGCACCTTGAACTTGGATGTGTAAGTGAAAAATGCACCTAAGAGGGAGGGTGAATTAGGTACTTAAAAATTTTTTGGTCTTGTTGTAGGAATCTTGTTTTACTTTCCTAAATATTTTCTAAGTGAGGAATGTGGTAAATGTGGAAAGTAAAAGAGACAAGGCGA
The DNA here is from genome assembly GCA_963859935.3 of Lathyrus sativus. NCBI lineage: Eukaryota > Viridiplantae > Streptophyta > Magnoliopsida > Fabales > Fabaceae > Lathyrus > Lathyrus sativus. The sequence goes on from OZ012735.1 coordinate 211,454,537, forward strand.
TATATCCTGGTTCCCCTCACAGCCCGAAAGTACTCCAGTCCCCTTTCAACACGAAAGATATTTTTCAATATTGTTTGGTCCTAAGACAAGACTTTCTACCTAGTTATTCTATATAGACACAAATCAATCAAACCACCAAGAACACACTCTTGGATTTTTCAACTAAGTTTAATGAGAACAATCCTCTCAATGTAGACCTCTTGCTTCCAACAATCCTGGACAGCAAGGTAACAACCTTACAAACTTAATTCCAACAATCCTGGAACACTAAGTATGGAATCAAAAGAATAAATGAATAAATTTGTTTGAGTAGATTTGAAATTGTCTTCAATATATCAATCTTCCGATTGATCCTCTTGATATTGCACCTCTTATATATCTTAACAAGTGTTCACATGAGTTAGAATGAAACTATGATGAATTTCTGAAAATTCAAGTATGCAAGTTTCACTCTTTTAAAAATTCAGAATTTTGACACTTGTAGAAAAATGGAAACAAAATGAGAGATGAAAAATATTTGATTTTTTGTTGCAAGAAGGTGAATTCAAAATCTGAGTTTAGAGGTATATATATGCCTCTTAACACCTTTTCAGAAGAGCTATAATAGCCAAAGGATGCCATGATTCAAGAAGAAGAAGAAGAAAACATTTTTTTAGCCAAGAGATACACCTTTCTTCCCTGCAACGCAAGTGGTAATCGGTTATCATAAGTGGGTAACCGGTTACCAACCTCAACGTAACCAAAAATTTGAAATTTAACAATAGGGAATCGGTTACCAGGTTTGGGTAACCGGTTACTCAGTACAAATTGTCAGAATCAAGTTTTTCAAAAATGAGGCATAAGTGCATAAATGAATTTTAAAGGTCTTTTATGAAATGCAAGAAAGAGATGAAGTTGAACACTTGTGTAAGGTATATAATAGCTTAAATGTTGTACCTCCTTTTGTGTAGAACTTGACTTCTTTCTTGATCAAGCTTTGACATAGTGAAATGAAAATGAGTTGCTTGAAACTTGATATATTTGAAGTTGTGAAACCATCCTTGCATGTTGTGGATTATGTCATCATCAAAATCGCTTGAGAAGCTTGTCTTCACAGTCTCCCCCTTTTTGATGATGACAACCTTTTCTTGAAAATTCATTTTCCTCCGGCTTTTCTAACAAATGCTCGAAAGCTCCCCCTCGAATAGTGCTCCCCCTTAATCATTGATTTAAGAGAGTTTTTGATAGTTTTCTGCATAATTTTGTTAGAAAACAAGAACATAATACACACATGTATTTCTTCTCCCCCTTTGTCAACAACAAAAAGGATGGGAAAAGTAGCACACATGTCGCTACTCAAAAAATGCAACGACGGGTAGGCGAAAAATAAAGATAGAAGAGTCGCCACCGAACTTTATTTATTCCATAAGGGGAAAGGAAAATATCGAGAAAACCTTAAGAAAGAGACAGATAAGATGGTATTGCGACGAAAGAACAGGTTCAGAAGCCGATTATGCGAAGGGAAGGTATTAGCACCCCTCGCATCCATCGTACTCGATGGGAACCATTTGTTTGTCTACGTGTGAAGATATTTGCTAAAATTTTATTACTTTAAAGAAGGTTCCAAAGGAGGTTAGAAACGGTGAAAAGAACAGACTCGGTAGGACTTCGCGGTCCTAGGCCTACGTATTCTCAACGGGTGTGAGAAAGTCAGAGTCGACGTAGTTCAGGGAACTACAGATATAGGGCGGAATGTGCTCAGCGAGGATTGTGGCCCTCGTGCCTACGTATCTTTACTTAAAAGAAGTAAAGAATCAGAGCAGCCATAGTTTGTCCTACGGTTTGCGGGTGAGTTCTGGTAGACGATGCTATCGTGCGCATTCTATTAGTTTAGGTGTATTGCTGCTTGCTTGTTGGAGACTTAGACGTTACCTGTTTGCAGTAGAACGGACGTAGCATGTCCTTATGGGAAAAAGGTGAAAAAGAGAAAAGGGTGCTCACCAAGACATCGCCGTCTTGTGCCTACGTATTCTCAACAGATATGAGAAATCAGAGCAACGTAGTTTGTGAAACAGGTAACCAGTGTTTTTGTGAATGATGTTATCATGCGCATTCTAGCAGTTTAGGTGTATTGTTGCTCACTCGTTGGAGACTTAGGCATTCCCTGTTTGCGGTAGAACAGACGTAATATATCCTTTTTGAAGAGATGGATTTTCGCCATGCGAGGCAAGATGTCACATTTGATTTCTGAAATTGATTTTAAGGGTGAAATAGGTCCTCGGATAGTAACCCCTTGCGGGTAGTACCCAACTCTTTATCTCAAAGTTTTTGTTATGAAAGGGTGTGGCGAATAGAGTCGCGTCTTCGTATTGAAAGACGAGTATCGGGACCACACACTCTACAGTGAGTATCCTGACACTCGGAGAGGAAAAAGTCTACACTCAATCCTCTCTCTTTAATTCAATACAAAGAGAACTTCATTCTCTTATTAAAAGTGTTTTTGATCTTGAATGGTAAGTGCTTTGCGATGGTGAACCCTACGGTAATGTCACGCACTCGGGATAGGAGAAGGCCTATGCCTAACCACTTCATGACCATTCAAGTTTTGTTGTGAAAAGAGTTTGAAAATGCACACGGTACGAGACCAAGGTTTTAGGAGAAAAAAGATGAAATGAATACAAGCGTCTTTGTATTGAAAGACAAGTATCGAGACCACACACTCTACAGTGAGTATCCTGAGACTCGGAGAGGGAGAAGTATACACTCAATCCTATCCTTTTAGTTCAATACAAAGAGAACTCGATTCCTTTATTAAAGATATTTTTGAG